>JAOTRJ010000027.1:10781817-10794711 GCA_028564905.1 Leptodoras praelongus | reverse complement strand
ACCCCACCCAGGGATCGAACCCGGGTCCTTCTTGCTGTGAGGCGACAGCGCTATCCACTGCGCCACCGTGCCGCCCCCCCCAACCTACAGACTCCTGTAAATACTTCACATATACAGTGTTCATATACAAGCCTCTTTATCCTGGATTTAATATTCCATCTTCTTTACTACTATAGTTCCTAAATCTCTCCCTATGAAGTCCATCCATCCATCTGTCCATCTGTCCCTCCATCCATCCATCTGTCTATCTGTCCCTCCATGCTTCCCTCTATCCATCTGTCCCTCCATGCTTCCCTCTATCCATCTGTACATCCATACTTCCCTCTGTACATCCATCCATCCCTCTGTCCATCCACACATCCTTCCATCTATCCATCTTTCCATCCATCCATTCATCCCTCTTACCATCCATCCATTTATCTGTCCATCCATCCATCCATCCATCCATCTGTCCATTCATCCACCCACCTGTCCATCCAGCAATCCATTTGTCCATCCATCTGTCCATCCATTCATCTCTGTCCATCCATCCATCTGTCCATCCATAAGTGCACATGTCCATCTGTCTATCTATCTATTTGTCCACCTCTCCATCCATCTGTCCATCCATCCTTCCCTCTGTCCATCTGTCCATCCCTCCATCCATCCATCCATCTGTCCATCCATAAGTGCACCTGTCCATCCATCTATCTATTTGTCCACCTCTCCAACCATCTGTCCATCCATCCTTCCCTCTGCCCATCCATCCATCTGTCCATCCATAAGTGCACCTGTCCATCCATCCATCTATTTGTCCACCTCTCCATCCATCTGTCCATCCATCCTTCCCTCTGTCCATCTGTCCATCCATTCATCTCTCTCCATCCATCCATCTGTCCATCCATAAGTCCAACTGTCCTTCTGTCCATCCATCTATCTATCCATAAGTCCACCTGTCCTTCTGACCATCCATAAGTCCATCCATCCATCCATCCATCCATCCATCTGTCCATCCATCCATCTGTCCATCCATAAGTCCACCTGTCCATATGTCCATCCATCCATCCATCTATCTAAAAGTACTCTCAAAGGTTTAAGTCCTTAAGGTATAATTACTGCACTTCAGTGATGATGCAGACTTTTCCCTTATGTATTGCTGCTTTATTTATTTATTTTAAGGTAGAGATCTTCTCTCTGGAGATTTTGGATGACAACTAGCATTGAGTTTTCATTTTAATAGAGTTTTAGCCTTTAGATGTGAAGACAAAATGACAATTAAGGACACTTCCACTCCAGAACGGTTCACGTTTTCTTATCATTTCAAACCAACCATCCGGTTGCATTTCCGAAGCGTCCAAAAGGGGGTTTTGGTGCTGAAATTGCTCACCAGGCTCAATCGAGGCTAATGGCAGGTGACCATTTCGGGAGGAGGACGCTCCACGTCTGTGTGGCGTCTAGCCTCATTTCACACACACCTGTCACCGGTGGCCCATCCCCATCCATACTGCATCTCCATGCACCGATGCCGTATAGTCGAAAATTACACCGGATCACACATCTGCTCTCCCTCTCTCCTTCTCTCTCTCTCTCTTTCTCATTCTCTTGCTTTCTCACACACACTCACACACCTTTAACACACTCTAACAATAGATCAATAATGTCTTATATGCAGAGGAATTTATGTGATCAATAAAAATGCCAAGCTTGTAACTTCTGCTATAAAAACAATCCTTACATGCTGGGAAATTTTAACAGGACATCAGTCCTCAAATAAACGCAGAAGAGAAAAATCACACACACACAAATGCTGACTATACAGCCATAATATGCCCAGTTGCAAAGAACATAAATCCAGATTCACCACATAAATCAAATATATTGCAATGCGTCAAAGATACACAACACATACAGGACGTGTTAAACTGCGATATCTGTCTTGTTTTACCTGCCAGCACATTTTGACCCTTTTGGATTTCCATAGAAGAATCTCTATTAAAAAAGTTCAAAGCGGCCAAGTATAACACAAGGTCCTGTCAGTACATCAAAGTAAACGCCACTAAATCCGCTACATCCTGCGCTGGAATTCCCTACAAGAAAATAGGAAAATTCATATAAGTTTCTGCTTTTAAGGATTTAATCAAAAGCATTTTTAATAACACTTGTAATTGTTTTATGTGATTTTGTTTCTGACGTTTCATTCCCGTCTTTCCCTCTCCTGCTCCCTTTCCCACTCCTTCCTCTTTCCACAAGTGCTCTTTGGAACTTGCCTGGCTATCATTGTAAATACGAACCTGTTCTTAATGTCTCGCCTGGTTAAATAAGAGGAAAATAAAAGTTAATAGGTAGTAAATATCTTTATCATTTCCATGTGCATTCTGACCCTTTTCGATTTCCACAAAATGCCCCGTATTAAAAGTAAAATAAAAAAGCGATTATATGACTTCATTCTTACCAAATACTTCTGTAATCTCCGCACACAGCCTCTATTATGTCTAGGTCTCTATTATTTTTAGCTTATTTTTGACCCTTTTTGGTTTCCAGAAAATGTCTCTTATTAAACAATTAAACTCTCCATGCATATTTCTCCTTTGTTGTTTTGTTTTTTCTCACCTAATTATTAACACATTTTCTAATATCAAAAGTATCATTTATCCTTGATTCAAAATCAAACACGGCCTTCTGTGATAATAGGTTAAAATCCTGTATGTGTGGTGTTAATACTGTACGAGTGTGTGTGTGTGTGTGTGTGTGTGTGTGTAGTAGTAGTAGGAGTAAACCCTGCATGGTGTTGAGTGTTCTCCTTGAAGGTAGTCGTGTGCATGTAACTGAATTGGGCTTTAGCCCTGCAGGTGTGTGCATGTGTTTTAAGTTTAACCCTGCAGATATTTTGTGTGTTATGCACGTGTGTGTATATGTGTGTGAGCGTGTGAGTGAGGTTAACCCTCAGGGCGTTGCTCTCGTTATCAGCCCCTGTGGACTTTTCCCAGCAATAGCGCTCTATTGATCGAGCCTGGAGCGCATTGGTGCCGGCCAGATTAAGAGTATAGATTAGCAATAAAAGGAGGACATTACTCGGCAGCCGGGCTAAAATTGAAAAAAATGATGAGCTCCTGGAAGTGGGGATGAGTAAGACGAAGAAGAGGACAGCCGAGGAGTGGTGGAGGCTTTATGGAGGTGCATGTTGCGTGAATGCCGGTGCAGAAAAACACATATTTACGGAGCTGTTGGAACAGGTCGCCATCATTGCATCATCATTACATCATCAGTGCATCGTCATGTACTCAGAAATTTGACCACGATAATAATGTTGGTGCCATATTAATAGAAATATGATTCTGATTACAGTTGTGAAGTTCAGTTATTCTTGCATATACAATGCAGGCAGCACTACTGCCAAATCTGATGTTATGGAAAATAAATCAACACCTTCTGACCAATCAGAATGGAGAATAAGCCTAGAATATAGCCACAGGGCTAGACTGTTTAAAGCCTCCTGAACAATCTGCTGTGAAGCCATCTTTTATACTTGACTTTTTTCACATTTTATTTTTCAGTAATAGTCCTGAGACCTGGACTATACATCCTTGTATACTTCGATGTGATATCTACAGAAACTAGGCAGTGTGTTAGAAAGGATTTGTGAGAACATCCTCTAATGAGAGCACCAGGTCTCAGAAGGATAGGTAAATGGCCACCTTGTGGCTCTAGTGTTGTTATTTTGTCTGTAGCCTGACAATAAAATGTGCTTGCTTCCATAATGGATTCTTTTAATAATCCTCACAGTAGGCTTTAATATCTGGATGGTACAAAGTACATCCAGTAAACAGCACCCTCAGTCAAGACATGTCTGGAGTTTCCTTCATTATTTTGCACTAGAAGGTAAAGTAGCTATCGAGTAAGTCTAAATCATCACGCCTGCACTTTTTGTGGTCAGAAATAAATAATAGTAGATATACCTGCAATATCTCACATTAATTATACAGTAAATTTATCATTTCTGAAAAAAGGTAATCATTCATTCCAATTCACATACAATCAAATGCTCTCTAGCATACACCTTCCCTTCCCTTAGAAACAAACTGTGCATATTGTGCTACACTACTAGCTGCTTAGCAGCAAAAATGGATCATTATTGTCCTGAAGACATTCAGAGTTTTGTAAGAGTGTCTGCACACATTCCCTCCAAAACCAAATACAAAAAATATTTATATATTTATATATTTGATGTATGTTTGTGTATATTTGATTTATATTTGGTGTATATTTGGTGTATAATTGGTGTACATCGAGAGTATATTTGGTTTATATTTTGTGTATATTGGGAGTATATTTGGTGTACATTGGGAGTATATTTGGAGTATTTTTGGACTATATTTGTTGTATATTTGGAGTACATTGGGAGTATATTTGGTTTACATTGGGAGTATATTTGGTGTACATTGGGAGTATATTTGGTGTATATTTGGTGTACATTGGGAGTATATTTGGTGTACATTGGGAGTATATTTTGAGTATTTTGGGTGTATATGTGGTGTACATTGGGAGTATATTTGGTGTATATTTGGTGTACATTGGGTGTATATTTGGAGTATATTTGGTGTACATTGGGAGTATATTTTGTGTATATTTGGTGTACATTGGGAGTATATTTGGTGTACATTGGGAGTATATTTGGAGTATATTTGGTGTACATTGGGAGTATATTTTGTGTATATTTGGTGTACAGTGGGTGTATATTTGGTGTACATTTGGTGTATTTGGTGTACATTTGGAGTATATTTGGTGTATATTTGGTGTACATTGGGTGTATATTTGGTGTATATTTGGTGCACATTGGGAGTATATTTGGTGTATATTTGGTGTATATTTGGTGTACATTTGGTGTATTTGGTGTACATTTGGAGTATATTTGGAGTATATTTGGTGTACATTGGGAGTATATTGAGAGTAAATTTGGAGTATATTTGGTGTACATTGGGAGTATATTTGGTGTACATTGGGAGTATATTGAGAGTATATTTGGAGTATATTTGGGAGTATATTTGGGCTTTGTTTAATATTTAATCGTATTCTGTGCCCAGGTTCACCCCATTCTCGACAAACATTATAAAAATAGAGGAGGGTACGAGGTTGTAATTAGACAGAGCCCCCTGCCCTTTATATTCACTGCCAGTCCTGGAGAATTTATAGCCCCACTAGGGGAGCTTGCTGGGCAATCTAATTGCAATATTAGCTTGTAATAACACCTGTTCTAGAGGCAGGCGATAGATCACCGGCGCCACGGGTCCTTTCTGCTTGCCTCAGCGCAAACGAGTGAGCATTTACAGCATTCCGCCTCGTGACGACGGCTCCCGTCTAATGACCTTCGACCTCGCCGACCGGCACATGACCCCGTACAGGCGCCAGATCTGACTCGCAGATCAGAGCCAGAGGAGCAGGAGGCGTACGCAATGATTCGCTCGTCATAATTAGTTCTACCTTATTTCCCAGGACGGCAAAATCGATGATCTGTGGTTTTCTGTTTATCAGAAAGCCCGCAATCATTCAGGCTGATTAGGAGGAGATATCGCCCCTGTTGAGGCACAGCGAGAGCAGAGAGAGAAGGAATCCGAGCTCATGCAAAAGTGAGAGGGATTTTTAACCAGAGAGGTAAATCATGTTGTAGGAAAACTCATAGAACTTCATTCATATTCTATATATATTCATATATAGAACAAGATTCATAGAACTTTCTTATGAGAACCGTACGGCAAGACTGACAATTTGGGAAAACAGAACCCGCGATGGAAAACGGAACCCGTGATCCTGTGAACCTGTAATGTACACAACATAACACAACATAATTCCATCCCCTCATCTAACACGCAACCCGTAGTTATTCATTTTGAGGCATTTAATTGTACTACGTATTACGTAATAGCTACATTTGAAATAATAGCTATAATATACAGTTACAACTAAGGAACGCCTGTAGCGTTTTTACTACCGCGTGTACGGTTGCTATGCGTGTCAGGTGTGTGAGATATGCATGCGTTCATGTAAACACGTATGCGTGTGCACATATGCGAACTGGCACGTGTGTGCATGCGTAATTATAATACGTGAGGCTGCATAACCTGACGGCAGATGTTGATTTACAGAGCTGGGCAAAGGTGGTGGCAGTGGCAATTGCACTACTGTGTGTATATGTGTGTGTGTGTGTGTGTGTGTTGGGGATGAATGGCTCCCATTAAGGCTTTTACAGTGACGAGCAATGCCGCTGATTTGCATGGCAAGCCAGAGGCCTCGCTTCACGTCCAGCTGATTTATCTGTTGGTTTAAGGAGGCCATAAATACCGGTGCTCTTAATAGGGCACTGAAATGCAGTCGTACGCGTCGGTCCGCCTTAAATCAGAACCATCCACTGTCACTGGTAAACACTTTCAGAATGGGTTTGGTCAGCGTAATGAGGATCTCGGACGTGCCAGACACACACACACACACACACACACACACACACACACACACACACACACACAATAGGCTATAAGATATCCAATGTAACTGGCCCTGAGGGAGACATTCAAGGTAGCCATGTCTGCCTCATTGCAAAGACAAGAAAGATACAAACTCTCTCTCTCTCTCTCTCTCTCTCTCTCTCTCTTTTTTACACCACCTTGTCACGTTTTTCTCCCCTTTTTGATTGCCTGCCCTCCGTAATGTCGCTTTGTTTACTGTTAACACCACCATAACAGAGTATTAGTCATACAATGGAGGTGACGTTGTGCCTGCAGGTTTGCATCGATCTGCACGTGTCTGTCGGTATGTCTGCGTATGTGTAACCTCAATTTGTACACTTATTTGTGTGTGTGTGTGTGTGTGTGTATGAGTGTGAGTGTGTGTGTAAAGGGAGAGGGAGGGTCACTCTTTCCTGACTGTCCACTGGACGTGCTCCAAGGCCACTCTAACGAGCCAGCATGGATTTGGTAATGACCCTGGTGCCCTAGGAGGACACACTGACTGCTGTCCTGTTTAGACACACACACACACAGACACACACACACACACTAATGCTCGTACGCACACTCCAGCTCGGTCATTAAAGCATCTCCCTTAAGAGAAATTTAGCAGGTAGAGACTTGGTAGTGTCAATCTGAGGAGCTCATCAGGGAGTTCATTTGAGAGTCGCTTATAAATACGACCTCGTTCCGAAACGCCCGCGTCCCTGTCTGCATGCGAACAGATTGTGCTGATTTCATCATTGCGAAACTCTGTTGCAGGATCCGCGTTTCACAAAATTCGATACGGACAGCCGGGCGACGGCGAAGGCGCGCAAAACAGACGGATTTCGTCTTTAGAGGAGACGGAGAGAATCGCACAGGGCCAGAAGCCAACGTCCTTATCACGTTGCTTCTCAGACGTGCGCATTTCACTGATTACAGATTTTAAAAAAGCAAAGTGAAAGCCAGGCTGTGGTTAGGGCTTCCTTCCGAACGCTTACGGGTCCGGTTCTCTTACCTGTCGATGATCACTGGGTCTGACGGTGTCTCGTTTCGGTTCCCGCAGCTCTTTTTGTCACAACACCGACTGCAATGAAAAAGAATTTATTCAGATTTATTCACGGTCGTCACAGAGATTAGACGTTATGTATACGGTATAGATAAGGAAAATATAACATTATTTTCTTAACATGAATTATGAATAAACAAAATCATCTATTAAGGCTGGTTTGTCCGTTTATTGTGTCTGATGTTCCAATATTTTTGCCATTTGGATCAAACAACAATTTACATCATACAAAAAGCTATGAACGCTACGCTTAGGTGTTTAATGTTTGTATGAAATCTGAAGTATGAAGTGTATGACCCCTGATGACGCGTGATATAGTGATTACGGACGTTATATATTTCTTAATCTGCAGGTCTTTTATAAAAGAGCCGAATGAGGCTGAATAGTGGCCAGACTTTCTCTTTCAATCTGGCTTGCCATGTTGCCCTCTCTCTCTTTCTCTCTCTTTCTCTCTCTCTCTCTCTCTCACTCCTCTTTCTTTCTGTCTCTCCTCTCCAGCTGGGCTGGGCTCATGCCAAGGTCACTCAGCCAGCCTCTGACAGTTTGGACAGTGCCCAGAGACGTCCTGGTGCAGCGGCCGCGTCCCAAACGCCCCTCACTGACGCTGCCATCACCCCTGCCCTTGCCTGTGCCCTCGCCCCGGGGCTGGCACCTCATCTGGTGGCATGTGGCTCTCCTAAATACAACCACCATTCCTCTCCAAATGAAAAAAAAAAAAGCCTCATTGTTGCCTAGCCAAACTGGCATTGCCACTCCTGCACCCCGGTGGAAAAGTAGTCTAGCCTTCATTCCAGTTCAGTTTATTGTCATTAATTATAAATTACGGGGCTCTGTATGTGACGCGATCTGCAACCTTGGTGCAAATATCGCTAGCTGTAGATTAAAATGCGGTTGTGCGACGCAGGTAATGCTCTGACGATACACCAAACAGGGTTAGCGGAATGAATCCCTCCTTGCTGTTATAAATGAGACAATTTGTCAAGCGTTTGACAAACAACTCTGACTCCAAGGCTGCGAACGCAAAATAATCTGTCTTTATGAATCATTTATTTCATACATTGTTTGATCTAAGAAGAAGAAGAAGAAAAAACACAGCACCCAGTTGTTTTTTCCGTCTCCTTGTGTGTGTGTGACTGTTGCCATAGAGCGGTGCCACCGTAATTTATTCCCCGAGCTACTTGGACCCATTAGCAAAGTTCCAGGAGACCAATTAGCATTGGAAGCCCAATGGTGCGGCTGTGGTGACAACCTCCTCAAACTGAGAAAGAAGTGTTATAAACAAACCGGACCCCAAGAGCACCAGGCGGTTCCTCGGGGGACACCGGTGGGCCCCTCGTACACCAAAACAAACCCTGGCAGAAGGTTTGTAATACCACCTTAATGGCCATCCCAGTGGGGGTCGGCGGTGGCTAGTACTAGTCCTGCTAATTACTCGGACCCAAAGTGCACGAAACAAACGCAGGTCTGGGGTCACGCCGTAAGCCGAGAGCAGCCATGAAGAGAAATCAAACTCGGATCAGGGCAAAGAGGAACGGATGTCCTGCTGGTACCCTGTCGACTAGGTCTTCCCTAGGCTGGGTCACCGGGTAGCTGATTTCCTTATATAAGAAATGAAGGGTAAGTTTAAATAAAAGCAGGCTGGGGAAGCCAGAAGACTAGCATCAGAGAGACATATGAGAGAGATATGAAAGAAAGAGAAAGCCGGTAAAGATAGTGACAGGGGCAGGGTGTCAACAGAGGGCTCGTTTTCAAAGGGCAAGCATTGTAATTGCCCAGGGTGGATGGAAAGCATAGCCATTTGGCTACTTGGCTGCCTGGCACCAGTCTCTCATCCATCCTGGCCGCCCAGCATCGTCCTTCCATCCTCCAATTCCCTCCCTCTGTGTCCGTGCGTCGGGCTCTCGGCGCTGCTCGGTGCCAGCTAACCTCCGCCATGCCTCATTTGGCAATTTCAGGGTGCCAGTTTCAAGCAGTGAGAATAGCTGGTGAAGACCTTGGACATCTACAGCCAACGGAAGCCCGATCCCATGACAAATCACTCCTTGCCTTTTGAAAACCATTGCGGCTCTTTATTTAGTCTTGTGGCTACACCGCTGTCATAGTCGGGCTTTAATTTAGAGAGGCTAATTAATCAGTCAAAACTGATCTCTTGGCTTAATTGCGTCGCACCCAGTCTCTTCCTGAGAAGGACGAAACGAAAAATAAAAGTTAGCCTTGATATCAAATGAGTATTTGTATTTTTACACAACGAGGTGAAATGTACCACTTATACATATTAGCCATATTTTTCTTAGAATATTTGTGTACATGAGGGTTCGCTAGGGACCTGATATAGAGTGCTATCACCCAGGAGAGAGAGAGTGAGAGAGTGAGAGAGAGACAGAGAGAGAGCGAGAGAGAGAGCTAGGGGAAGCATGTCTCATCTCCCTCTCATTAGCGAATGGAAACACACCATTCATCAGGGGATGGCTGCTAATAATCACACTCAATCACGTAATGACCGCCTCAAAGTGAGCTGTCATTATGGAAATGGATCCTGTATCAAAATCATCTTGGAGGAGAGAAGCAGGTTCCATCAGGAGAAAAAAAAAAAAAAAAAAAACGCCGCAGAGAATTTCAGCACCCGACGCTCCTGGGTTCATAATAACAGGTTATTTTGGCTGCTAAGCGCAGAAATCCATTTTGAAAAGAGAGACAGTAGTGAGATTTATGCTTAGCAATTTAGGGAGGCAGGCCGAGACAGCCGAGCAATGAAAAGATTAGTGACATCTCAATCTCGATTATGGCTTTTACATACAGCTCTGTGATAATATTTAATTCAGAGACGAATATTTAGCTCGTTCTCAGTTCTCCGGTTGGACGGAGTCCAAGAGCACGGTTACGCTCGACTCTTTATCCGCTGCCCGAGTACATTATATGGCCATTTATTATCCGATGTATAGAGTATATTAACTTAGAAACACGTGTATATGAATCAATTGATCTCTAACTGGTAGTATTAAGACCGTGGATAGAAAAACGCTCCGTCCTGGCGGAACTGATCTTGGATCCAAATCCGAATTTTGATCCGGGATACCTGTAATACTAGCTGCTTCCTTAGTAACAGATACCTATCAGAACATTCCTAAGTGCCCCCATCATTTTCCCCCTATTGCATTATTAACACAGCCCTCAAGCCCTCGACCCTTATTCCCAGCCAGGTTCCAAACATCTGAGCCCCTTAACGTCCAGAACCCACGCACATCCACCAGACTCACCCGCGGATACACCCCCTCTGACCCCCACTGGGCGTTCGGTATGAACAAGCCCCCCGCTGGCCTGGCCTCCAGCCGACAGAGCTCATAATTACACGGTATTAAAGCCGATAGGTGCTCTGTAATGAGGGAAGCCCTGTAGAAGTGCACAGCGGAGAGCGCCGCATTTACATCTGCCTGAATACCGAACCTAAAGGTCCACCCACGAGGTGCATGATAAATCCTGTTCCACCGTTCTGGATGCAAGTGTGCTTACGCTGATCATTCTTGAGAACCAACCTGCACATGATCTCGTGGGTAAGAAGGACGCGGCACATCTCTGGGTTTTTGTCCTGGCCTTCGTACATGATCGGCTGTGAAACAGAAAAAGGGACATTTTTTACCTTCGTTAAATTGCATCAGTAGTGTTAAAATAAATAAATAAATAATAAAATAAATAAATCGAGCCGAGCAGGTCATTAGTCATGTTTTTGTGGTGCACAGCATGCTGTAAAATGTAACATATGCTAAAAGGTAACTCTGGTCATTAATACATGGCCATATGGAGAGATCCAGAAGGTTCTGCAAACGGATGCTTTCTCCAAGGCATCCATCACGGCGCTGACGTTCGCGGTGTCTATGACGGATTATTAGCGTACACCGTAACAAGTGAGTAACCCACACTCACACACACACTCACACACACACCCATAATCCACCTTACAGCATGCCCAATTTCACTCGCCTTTGGTCAGTGCCTTGGGGGACAATACTTTCAGGATAACGACCACTTTTACATTATTGATCCCTCTCTCTTTCTCTCTTTCTCTCTCTCTCTCTCTCTCTCCTGATACTGTCTATGTAGGTCCACTGCCTCTTTATTAACATCCACCCAGTTCGAGAAAGGGGAGGGGATTTTGGAGAGGGGAGAACAGGTCGATATTTGTATATCATACTTGATTCACGTATCTGGCGCCAAACTGGTCCAATGATATCATCCGTATGAACCGT
The DNA here is from genome assembly GCA_028564905.1 of Leptodoras praelongus. Taxonomy (NCBI): domain Eukaryota; kingdom Metazoa; phylum Chordata; class Actinopteri; order Siluriformes; family Doradidae; genus Leptodoras; species Leptodoras praelongus. The sequence goes on along the minus strand of JAOTRJ010000027.1, from coordinate 10,782,940 downwards.
CTCCATTACTATATGCTGGCATTAATTGATCGTTGGGGCCTAAACTTGCATCAGACGATTAGGATTAGGAACAAACGTTTGACATTCTGATGGGCAGAGATGAGTGAACGTAATGAACGCTGACTGGATGCCTCGTTTTATATCAAAAGACAAATCGAGACTGCAGGACTATAATCAATCAATATCTACACCTTGTGCTTTCATAGATTGCTGCTGTGTATGTGTGTGTATGTGTGTGTGTGTGTGTGTGTATTACAGAAAGCAGAAGGGAGGGGATTTGACAGCCGTGCATGGCTGCAGATCTCTTTTGTTGTGCTGGGGATTATGGTCTCCAGTGTGCCGCCTCTGCAGATACATTAAGGTCTATTGATTGGTCTCCGGGGCTGACGCTTTTGTCGAGGACCTGCTTGCCATATTGATCCGAAGTAGCCTGACATACCATGACAACAAGCCCCGGCGAGCCAATGAGAACGTCGGGGGCGGGACTAAAACGGTATGGGGGGGGTGTATTTCACTAGAGAGCGACGAGGGATGGAGCGGAATCGAGTCGACTGACTGCGTTTAGGACAGGCTCGAGTTTATAAAGACTTCTGCGCCGTTGTGTAACTACTCCAGGGAACTGTAAAAGTGAGTTACAGGAAATGAGAAATGGGGCTGTCTGAAAAATCAAGGGTCGGATGAAACTCCTCATTAAGCGACATTGCGGCAAAACTCATAAACAGTTACGGCGAAAGTCTCTCGAGTTGCGGCGCTCGCGGGAACGGCGGACGCTTGCGTAGATAACGGGAGGCGTTATGTCGACGAACGCGGAGAAGCCGCGAGCTCTATATGAAGTTATATATGAACGTCGTCACTCACCTGCTTAGTCATGGAGTCTATCAACCGTACATACAGGTCCTGCTCTGTCCTGATTCCTGTGAAAGTCATGGAGAAATAGATTCTGGTTAAAAAATCATTTGCACCAAAGACATTTTTTTAACTGGTTTTTGCATGGATGGTCTTAGTAGATATCAAAACAGCCATCATTCACCTGGACATGGACGTACATATATATATATATATATATATATACAGTACAGGCCAAAAGTTTGGACACACCTTCTCATTCAATGCGTTTTCTTTA
>JAOTRJ010000027.1:10692161-10703010 GCA_028564905.1 Leptodoras praelongus | reverse complement strand
CACACTCTGCTCTTACTGGTGCAATGTGTAATTAATGAAGATTTGGCCACCAGGCTGGTCCAATTTAGCCATGAAACTTCCCACATTAAAATGACAGGTGTTTCAGTTTCATTGTCCAACCCCTGCACATACATACATACATACATACGTTTTATTTTCCAAACTATTCATCCCCATAACACACACACACACACAATACAGTACACATCATCCATATACACACCATGCACACTAATAAACAACTGCTTGAATGTTTCTTTTATTTATTTTATTAAAGCATTTAATCACATTGCACAGCTAACGCGGCTGATTCGGCTCTCAAAGAGTCGGTTCAAAGAGTCAGATCAAAGAGTCAGTTCAAAGAGTCGACTCTTTCCTAAACGACACATCACTAATCAATATGGGAAGATCGCATACTATAGTTTCAAGGTTTTATTATTATCATTATTATTATTATCATTATTATTATTATTTAAAATAAACACTGCATGAGGAAAAAGGGCGAAAGGACAACAACCTAAAAGATGATATGGAAAAAATAGACACAGAGTCAACTAAAAAAACATTTGGACATTTCAATTAAGCAGAATTAAAGTGTATGATGTTGGAAGGGACGTAAAAGATATAAAAAAAGAAAATTTTTAAAAAATATATATATATACATTTTTTGCAAACGGTGTGCAAATGTGTGTGAGGGAGGGAGGGAGGGCGGAAGTCGCGCTCGTGCACATTAAAATCTCATCTGCGCTTGCTAGAAGTGTAACCAGGCGGCGGACGGCAGCTTTGTTTATTCCGTACGGTTAGCTCTCTCTCTCTGTCTCTCTCTCTCTTTTTCTCTCTCTCTCTCTGCGGTAACCAGCCCTGTACACTGACTTAAAGTTCTTCAAGAAACCCACTGGACACTGTCCGGGTGTAGTTGTTACTTTTCTGTGCGGTGAACCGCTTTGCCGCTCTGTTTATCTTTCTGAGGGGAAAAAGTGTCATTTTAGTTGCGCTCTCTCTCTCTCTCTCTCTCTCTCTCTCTCTCTCTCTCTCTCCGTCCGCCTTCTTCATGAGCAGCCTGTCCTGCTGTTTCTTTTTGTACACTTTCCAGCTCTCTTCAGGAAGGCGTCAGGAGCTTCAGGATGATTCGGCGCGGTCTCACCTAACCGAAGCTAGCCGGCCCGGAATCGTAGCTAGCTCTTGCTAAGTGACACACTGATTGACATCCAGCGGTTTCCACGACAACAACAGCAGCAACGGCTGAAAATTCAAATTTGTTCATTTAAAAAAAAAATGGCGGACAGCGGTGGAATAAAGCCTGCAGAAAACCCCAGCACTGGGAGGATAAAGCAAGCAGTAACAGTAACAACAGGAAGCCCCGGAGCGAGCCCGGGTAACGGGAGGAAGCGGAACGGCGCAGAGAGCCCCGGCTCCGGGAAGATGAAGCCGCATCAGTCGCCCTCTACCCGGGCCGCTAGGTATCACGCTGCCGCCGTCGGTCACTGTTTCCGCAAAGTGACTCTAACCAAGCCGACTTTCTGCCACCACTGCAGCGACTTCATCTGGGGGCTCGTGGGCTACGTTTGTGAAGGTATGATTTGTTGAGCTTTGTTGTGCAATATGTCTAGGATGTTCTCCTTTCTATATTATATATAAATTCAATGATGTGCACCGACCTGCATGCATATAGAAAACAGAAATGCATGCTTTGTAAACACACACACACACACACACACACACACACAAACAAAGTCCAGGTGCCCAGGGTTCATGCACTTAAAACAGGAGAGGCACTAAACTGTTCAGCAGGGAGATAAACTGATAAACAGTGAAGAGAGAAACAGTAACACTCTGTCTCAATCTGTCCTTGTGTATTTGACATGCATGATTGTCCTTTTGTCCACATCTATCCATCTCTCTGTTTGTCTGTCTCTCTCTGTGTTCCTCCTCTGTGGTGTACAGAGCGTGTATCGAATAGCTGCCTCTGGGAAAGGAGCGAGATTGATGGCGCTCGATTTCAGGAATCCTTAATTAGCCGGAGATGTCTGGCCTCCCCACGTCTCGAAGTGTGTTCTTAATTGATAGAGCCGAGAGAGAGAAAGAGAGCGTGGAGGGTTAGTAGTCACTGATTTCCCAGTCTTGGGCAGTTGCACTAAGAGCAAAATCAGATAGCGGAGGATCGTGTGTGTGTGTGTGTGTGTGTGTGTGTGTGTGTGTGTGTGTGTGTGTGTGTGTGTGTGTGTATACACATCCATGCAAATCCACGAGCTTGGGCCTGTTCCGTCTGTCTCCTTCCCAGTTTCTGTTAAGTAAAACCCCACCAGAATCAGATAAAACTCATAACCCTGGATTTGAGAGCCTCTTTAACGACAGAGAGGAAAATAGCTTTCAGCAGAAACTCTGTGAGGTCGATGGAACAGCCAGGAGCTGTTAAAGAGCAGAAAGCACTGGGCTGTGTAAGAGGTTAATGCATTCCAGGAAACCAACGAAGGCTCCTGGTTAGAGCATGTTTGCCTCGAGAAGTTTCCGCAGTGTCCAAGCGGCTTTAGTTATCAGGAGATCCAAACATCCAAACCGTACAGAAATACTTCCCTGATTTACAGACGTGTTTAATGGGAGCAGTGATCCCAGGGCTGCCAGATGCAGAGTTTTCACGATTCGCGAAGGCGTTTCTATATGTACAATGCGTATTATCTATCACACGACCATTTCCCAGTAGTAAAGTATACAAATTCTATATACACAGAGGTCTGTCCGGAAAGTAACGAGAATGATCCGTAGGGCTTACGAATGGGGATGTGTTTTAGTCTTGAGGATCAAGAAGAAAGCCCACAGAATCAAGTCGGGGCTGTAGGGTGGATGGTGGGTGTTGTCAGACTGGAATGTTTTTTCCTCAACCAAAAATTCTCTCACAGCCAGTGAAGTGAGACTCAGTGCGTTATCATGATGGAGGATCCATGAAGAGGTGATCTGGCGGCATACACACAAAACCCTCTTACATTTTGGCCTCTTGGTATGAATTCTCTATGGAGAATCAAAAAGACCATGAACAGTGACCTGATTTATTTATTTTTTTTCATTTGCTCATGCGAACTTTCTTTTACCTGGCCAAGGTGATGTCTTGTGTGATTGAAATAAGTCTGGACTGGACTAGATTCTACATTGTAATTGACCTTGAACCACCAGCACCATTTTTAGGGCCTACGCAGCACAGGAATTTCATTCTCATTACTTTCCGGACAGACCTTGTACAAATATGTCATATACTTTACTAGTGGAAAATGTATGTGTGTATATGTATGTATAATGATCTAGATACTGTCTCATAATTTCACCCAGCTGTAGCTCCTTATCCTGCTTTTGTGCTGTATAAAGAAAGTTTTGTGGGTGTGGCTTTGTGGGCGTGGCTTTGATGGGAAGGTGTGTATTTGTTTAGTGTTTGAGTGTCAAAACAGCTGAGTTGTACGTAAATCCCAGACTGCACCTTTAAACGTGTCGGACCGCACTGTTGGGTCACGAGCAGAGCAGAAGAAAAGTGGTTCAGCCTGAGCAGTCTTATCTCTCTTTGTGTCGCAGCAACACCCTGAATACTTCAGGCCTTTTATTACTTGATCCGTGGCAGTCAGATAACGACCTGCAAGGCTGTGCTTGTCGACACTTTCCGTTTCACGTGGAACGATCACCGGCGCTCCTTTTATTCATTATAAATTAGCAGAGTGCGCTGTGATGACTCAGCATGATTTCCTTTATTTAGTTTTTTCACCCGTGATCATTAAGCAGTCCTGATCCTTACTCTCAGAATGCTAATCAGATGAGAATTCTTATGTTTTAAGTGATGGAACAAGACCAAAAAAGCACTCATGGATGATGTTAGGTCCCCTAGGGGCACAGAGTCACGGCGTAGCTAACGGGAACACAGAAACGTCGGAAGGATCACCGGGAAGCAGCTACCGGAGCGGGCGGGGATCTGGCTGGTGATTGACAGCAGTGGTGTTGCCAGGCAGAACCATTTCACAGATCGTGATTGACTCGTCATGGTTGACATGGCAACAGATGAAAATGGAAAAGGGTTTTGTGCGAGTCTCTCTCTCGCTCTCACTCTCACTCTCACGCGCTCTATCTTTCTGTCTATGTAGTCTAAATACACCCGACACTCCTTCTATCAATACGTACACGTGTATTGAGTACAAGCTTACACATACAAACTTACGTGGAGCGCCTGCGTATGAACTGTTACTATAGAAACAATTAGATTTTTCAATTAGATAGAATCATTAAATCAAAATCAGTTGGTCAGACCAATCACAGCGCTCTCTGATGTCTCTGTGGTTTCTGATTGGCAGATTACAAACCATGCTACTTTGCAGGCTTTACAGTTCTGCGTTCGGATTTACGGCATTATAAGATTTGCAGCCCGGATTATGGGATTAGCTCCTGCATTGTCTGTGCCGATTGTCTTGCTCTTGCTTTTGCTCGTGGTCACAGCCTACTCAGGATGCGTCATATCCTGAGATCGAACGCGTTGCGTAGTTCACGGTAAAGCATGTGACGATTCATAGAGCTTTCCAGTCAATCTAAAACGCAATAAGGAAAATCGTTATGAAACCAAATGGGAGGAAATCACTTGAGGTCGTGCAGTGATAGGAAAACAAGCAAGCAAACGAACAGATATTCATTTTTAATCCGTTTATAGCTACGCTTGATGTTGCTGGAATAGACACCTACATAGAACTAACGATTGTCCAAAAATTGTACGATTGTACAAATCCTAGACATGGAGTGTGTTTGTGTTTGTGTGTGTGTGTGTGTGTGTGTGTGCATTCTCCTGCATATTGGTAACAGTTGTCATGGACATTCTGTTACTGAGAACAGCTCAAGCCATTGAGCCCACTTCCTGTCTCTGAGGAGGATGCAGAACCTGAGACTGCGTCAGCAGACTTGCGTGTGTGTGTGCGTGCATGTGTGTGTGTACATGTTGTGGGCTGTGTGGGCGGTTAGTAGTGTCATCCTGACCCTGCAAAGTGGCTGAAAAGTTGGCTTGCCGTGCCGTTGCTCTGCATAACATCATCGGCGTCACGATGCCGCGTCTCTCTTAGACTTTGGGTTTAGTTTTGTTGTTTTGTTTTGAATCACATGATGACCACAAGCCGATTGTGGAACTGCTTCCCGAAACCCTTTTCTACAGAAAACATGACATGGTGGAGTAGTCAAAAGTGAAAACTACAGTCTTAATAATTATATATAATATATATATAATTATATGTAATTAATAATTATAGATAATACGCATGGAAACTTCAAGCACCGTATTCAGCATTCCTACCACACGCATTCAATTTTACGCTCGTCTCATTTGATGTTCGACCAAAAATAATAATAATAATGTGGTATTTACCAACAAAGAGATATCCATCTCGCTCAAAATCTGTTCTAAAAATATCCACCTCAAACCCACATCCGGTTTCTCAGTGAGTTTCTCACTCAGACACGCGATGTGCTTTAGGCTGTTTTCGCTCTTGAACCGTTTTGCGGGTCCGTACTCGAGCGCGATCGTTCACCCCTCCCCTTCTCCCTGCCACACTTGTTTCCTTTGACATTACGTTTTTTTGGTTGCAAACCCTGGTCCGTTTGTCATCAACATTCCAGGAACGTGCCGTTTACCGAACAAAACTAACTGTATAAACGGCTCTAGTGTGAAAGCACTACCCTAGTGTGACGTAGCATCATCTGTAAACGTGAGCAGAACTTTACTGGAATGTTACAGAGGCAGCCGTGTGGGAATCCTCGACCTCTTGAACCTCTGAAGCCTGAGTTGTACTGTATATCTTGTATCTTGATAATATACAGGTTGGTGACATATTAAAGGAAAAAAAAACAATGACCCTTTTACAGTGTTGAGTCATTTTCAATCAGCGTACAGATTTCAGCACCGTAATCCTACAACGGAACGTTTCTATCCTGATGGGAGGGGCTTCTTGCTCGATGGCTCCGCCCCATTTGCAGACCTTGAAGCCTTTTCCTGAAACGGTATGATGAGGATGGAAATTACGGTGGCTTGCAAAAGTATTCATACCCCTTGAACTGTTCCATATTTTGTCACATTACAACCACAAACATAAATATATTTCATTGGAATTTAATGTGAAAGACCAACACAAAGTGGTATACAGTTGTGAAGTGGAAAGGAACATTATACATGATTCAAAACATTTTTTAGTAAGTATTCAGCCCCCTTTACTCTGAGTGCAACCAATTGCATTCAGAAGTTGCCTGATGACTGCTGATGACTTAAAAGAGTCCACCTGTGTGTAATCTAATCTTGGTACAAATACAGCTGCTCTGTGACGGCCTCAGAGGATAGTTAAGAGAATATTGGGGAGTAAACAGCATCATGAAGTCCAAAGAACACACCAGACAGTTCAGGAATAAGGTTGTGGAGAAGTTTAAAGCAGGTTTAGGCTATAAAAAGATTTCCCAAGCTTTAAACATTTCACGGAGCACTGTTCAATCCATTATCTGGAAATGGAAAGAGGACGGCACAACTGTAAACCTACCAAGACAAGGCCGTCCACCTAAACAAGGAGCGCACTGATCAGAGATGCGGCCAAGAAGCCCATGGTGACTCTGGACGAAATGCAGAGATCCACAGCTTAGGTGGGGGAATCTATTAGTCATGGTCTTTATGGAAGAGTGGCAAGAAGAAAGCCATTGTTAAAAGAAAACTATAAAAAGTCCCATTTGCAGTTTGCCAGAAGCCATGTTGGGGACACAGCAAACATGTGGAACAAGGTGCTTTGGTTAGATGAGACCAAAATTGAACTTTTTGCCAAAAATACAAACCACTATGTGTGACGGAGAATTAACACTGCACATCACTCTGAACACACCATACCAACTGTCAAACATGGTGGTGGCAGCATCATGCTCTGGGGCTGCTTCTCTTCAGCAGGGACAGGGAAGTTGGTCCAAGTTGATGGGAAGACGGATGGAGCCAAATACAGGGCAATCTTGGAAGAAAACCTGTTGGAGCCTGCAAAAGATTTGAGACTGGGCAGAGGTTCACATTCCAGCAGGACAACGACCCTGAACATAAAGCCTGGGCTACAATGGAATGGTTTAAAACAAAACATATTCATGTGTTAGAATGGCCCAGTCAAAGTCCAGACCTAAACCCAGTCGAGAATTTGTGGCAAGATCTGAAAACTGCTGTTCACAAACGCTCTCGATCTAATCTGACTGAGCTTGAGCTGTTTTGCAAAGAAGATTGGGCAAAGATTTCAGTCACTAGATGTGCAAAGCTGGTGGAGACATACCCTAAAAGACTTGCAGCTGTAATTGCAACAAAAGGTGGGTCCACACAGTATTGACTCAAGGGGGCTGAATACTTTTGCATGCCGCACTTTTCAGTTTTTTATTTGTTAAAAATGTTTTGAATCATGTATAATTTTCTTTCCACTTCACAATTGTATAGCACTTCGTGTTGCTCTTTCACATTAAATTCCAATTAAATATATTTGTTTGTGGTTGTAATGTGACAATATATGGAAAAGTTTAAGGAGTATGAATATTTTTGCAAGCCACTGTATATAAAGAACATTTCTAGTGAGTCAAACACGTCTAAACTTAAGTACTTCTGAGAGACTTGTAAAGGCTGCAGAAGAATATTCAGAAGCCGGATCTGCTTCTGTAGAACTGAGAAGAAACGAGTGTCACGAACAAGCACAGAGCGTTCTTCCTCGGGCGGGGTGTGTGAGTGTGTGTGAGATGCTGATGGTTAACATGTATGTAGATGTGAAAACTAACACTCGGTGTCTTTTGCTTGTCTCTCTGCAGTGTGTAACTTCATGTCTCACGAGAAGTGTTTGAAGCACGTGCGGACCGTGTGCTCCTGCATGGCGCCCACGCTGGTGCGGGTGAGTGAGATCCTCACACACACACACACACACACATTTCTAAACACAGGTCCAGTGACCCAAACGATGCTTCGTTTATCCATTGAGAACGTAGTCTCAGTCTGTTGTTTCAGGAACGAGGTGTTATGGGAATTCTGGGTAAAAAACAGTCATTGCTGTTAGAATCTCCTCTTTCTCATGGCTCTCACACCGGAGACTCCGAGCACGAGGCGTCACCGATTACACGCTTACTCTGCGTAAGCCGCTTAGCGTATCCGAACGAGCGAATTAATACAAAATAAAAGAATTTTGCCTTCTTGTTACACCTTCTGACCAATCAGAATCAAGCATCCGGTTGTGCTGGCGATTGAAAGAAATTGATCTTATTTGTTGTGTTAAATGTTTGTTCAGTCAAGAACTGAGTTCATTAACAATAAGAACTCAATGTATAGGTGGAAATACTCAACGTATAGGTGTTTATGCGATTCAGCAATTAATAAAGCTGCAGCTCTGTGTTCATAATAAAAAAACAAACAAAGCATGAAAACAAGGAGGCGTTAAATTGGCAGACTGGCCTCGGTTCGCCCGCCCTCATGCGCAGCCCTTTAATGATTACCCAGCCGTGCTGAGAGCTCTGGGATTCTCTCTCTCTCTCTCTCTCTCTCTCTCTCACTCTCTCTCTCTCTCTCTCTCTCTCTCTCAGCCTCAGCTAATTACAGTGTAGACCTGCAGAGCAATGCAGCCACCATACTGAGACTGTGGCCTCTTACACTTATGTTCATAAGGTTTCAGCTGCTCATCTAAATCCTGGTTAATAACACACACACACACGCGCACACATCTTATTTCCATAAACTGTAGACGCTGAACTCTCGCACCGTTTCACGTCTCGACAGCCTGCTTAATAAAATCAGTCTTTCCACTCCGACTACTTTTACGCAATCCCGCTCATTCTGTACGTAAGTGAAAGCTAAATTACGCCAACGCTCAGACAAGTCCCTTTGGCTGTATTAAAAATAGAAGCGTTGTGCAACCTCATGCCTCAACCGCAATGCCAGTTTTAGGTTCTGCTTCTCCTGTTGCTGTTTTTGCAACTCTTCTGCTTTGAATGAAGCAGGTCCTGAGCAGGAAACAAGGTCACTTCCTGTAGCCTACTGTAGGAAGTCCCGCAGGAGCCCGACAGGAAGTGGGCAGGACAGGCTCAAGGACGCATGTAAGCGTGAAGAGCATCCTTGTGGTCTGCGTGTTCACCGTTAGTATTGCACAGGTAGAAGCGTAGCATCTTGTACCAAGCGCTCGGAGCAGGGCCACTTGATGACTTCATCGCATACTGTATGTCGCATCAATAACTCCAATCTTTCTGGCGCTCTTACAGAAGTGTTAATTACCCGGATTCGGTCCTGAGCTGTGCGTCACCGAGGCAGTTTGTCCGAATCACTCACAGACGCAAACAGCAGGGCAAGACATCCGTAAATAAGTTCACATCTCATGACGTGCCTCGCTCCTTAATAGAACAATCACAGCCGAAGGTCATACAAGCTTCAAAGCTGTTTATCCTGACAGGCTCGCTGTTTGTGTGTTAAATCTTAATAAGACCTTGGTCCAGAGCCAGAAATGAGGTCATCTGCCACAGCACAGTTTACTTATTAAAGATGCACTGTGTAGCATCTGTGGACCACTCACTTACACCCCCCCCATCCCTTTACGAGTGTCCAGTACAACCCACATTGACCACCAGGTGCCAGTCGTGTTGCTATTATTATTATTATTATTGGTTTGGAGTTTCCATGTTCTGGACTATGATTGGCTGCCAAATGTAGAGGGCGGAACTTGTCTGTTATTGTTATACTGATATTGTTGACTTTACTGTAGCTGCTATTTTGGGTAAAATCCTGGTCCCTATTTTGGGTCCTGATTTCATTTAGCTTCAAGGTTTCGCTTCTTTGACCACGAGGATTAGCGATTCGTTGCCTTTTCTTCTTCTAAATAATTGCTTTAATCCGCCGTTTTTCAAAATGTGAGCTCTTAAACTTGTCAGCCAACACCAGCAACCACCGATTCCTCTTTTTCTACATCTTTCGGCCAAGCTGCTACTTCAGAATACAAAAATAAAAGGACACAAAATGCAGAAAAGTCCATCCTGGGTTACTGTAAAATCATGTCTGTGCACCATGTGCACTGTACACTGTGCTCCCGTGTAGATATAAAGAGCTCGTTCAAGTGAAACGAAAACAAAGGTTCATAGTTACAGCTGATTTTACTCTAATAGAAACATAATTATGAAAACTATATTCCATTTCTGCTAGTAGATTCCCTACACAGTGCACCTTTAAAGGAGGGATTCGAGCTCCTTATTGGTATTTCTATCCAGCTAGTTTGCAAGTGAAATTGATCTATTTGTATCCATTTGATATTTTGGTTTGGCTGAAAATGCTTCATACTGGCAACAAACCGAGTGCTAGTAGAAATTATGATTGCAGGCATACTGTTTCATAAGCAACGCATTCTGATTTTCATGCAGGAGGAATGAAGAAATGCATAAAAAAAAATGAATGAGATATTGTGACATACCCTGATATTCCGGTCAGAGCTGTCAGCAGTTAATTATCAGGAGTTATCGAACACGCCCGCCGTTAGACGTGAACTCTGAGACGTCCTACGTCATCGCGCTCGAACAGCCGCGGCCGTGCTTTGTTCTAATCTCGCTAAAGCTTTTAACGGAAACATGAAGTGTTTTGAATTGTACTCGTGTACAGTACATGCTGTACATTCAAATAAGCAGCCGAATACAGTTTCCTGTCTTTAATCTTTTCAAGTTTAGCCGCATGACGATGCCACACACGCTTGGTAGTGAAATTCACAGAGTGGGCCGTGATGTTATGTTTATTTTTTCATTTAATTCTCACGAGGATGGGGTGCTGCCTCAGGGAGAGATATATTTATTTATTTTTTCATTTAATTCTCACGAGGATGGG
>JAOTRJ010000027.1:9948387-9961303 GCA_028564905.1 Leptodoras praelongus | reverse complement strand
CTTTCTGTGTGGAGTCTGCATGTCCTCCCCTTGTCCGCGTGGGTTTACTCCGGGTACTCCGGTTTCCTCCCACAGTCTGAAGACATGCATATTAGGTTGATTGGCGTCTCTAAAGTGGCCCTAGTGTTTGAGTGTGTGCACGAGTGTGTGAGTGTGTGTACCCTACGATGGATGTGCCCTTGTGCCCTATGTGGCCGGCTAGGCTTTGGCTCCCCCGTGACCCTGAAAAGGAATAAGCGGTCAAGAAAATGAATGAATGAGTATAACATAAAGTGCACATGTGTAACCTAATGCAACAATACAGACATTATAAACAGTACAACCAGAACAACAGGTGAGATGGTGGACAGGTGAGGTATATATTGTAGTGTAAGGTTTATGTAGTAAAGTGCAAGTGGTGAATGTAAACATAAACTAGTAACTACTGTTGTTCCTAATAAGATGCTCAGTTGAGTGTATAGTTAAAATAAAGTATGATTATACATTTGTGATGCTTGTGCTCTGTTTTCCTTAAAAATATTCATGTACATTATCATTTTTCCATCTCTACTGGGTGAGGAGAATCAGTAAGATATGATTTGTGAGTAAAGTGTGGCATTTTTTTTTTTTTGCTAATACATTATATAAAACTATACAAGTTTATAAAGCGTTTTGAACGCAGTTTAACAAGTAGTCATAATATAAAAGCTACTTTGTGTTTGGAACTTGGGCTCCCAAAAACCCTGCACAAAATCAGCCACATTCCATACGAATGAATGGACCTCGTCCTAACTACATAGACCATATCCATCCGCGCATACCACATAGTTTTCTTCGGGAAAAAAAAAACGTATGCCGAAAAAATGGCACATTTTAATTTATCATAACAGCCTACGTATCGTTGTGTATATTATACTTTGATCGTGGAAGCAGTCTGGTTATCAGTTTATTCACCCACACACCTGAGGTGGCGGTTTATTTTTTTTTTACGTGCGCGGTAGGATACATTAAACCGCATCCACCGTAATAAGAACTTCCTCTGAGGTGTGTGCGTTGTGCGTGAGAGCAGTGCGCATGCGCAGTACGACTCGGGCAGGGGCGACAGTGACGGGGCGCCATTTTGAGGCTCCAGTTTCCAGCTAACATAGCAGCGAGCCGCAGCGGAGAGAGAGGAGGCACGGGGTAGAGAGAGAGAGAGAGAGAGAGAAAAAAAGCATTTGGACCGGGTGGTTTTGCTGTTTTTATTCCAGGTTTGGATACTCAGAACGTTGCTTTCACGCCGCTTCAAGAAGAAAGACAAAGGCGGAAAAACGGTTTATCCGTTTTTTGTATCAGGTATGTTGATAATGTGTGCGAGTTAATAGAAGTTTAGGCGTTTCTTCTTCTTCTGTTTACAACCTAAGCGGGTTGAATTTACCTGAACTACCTAAACGCGTCTATATTTAAAGAAAAATCCTGGGTTTGGGGGGTTTATGAATAACTTATCACTAACCATTAACTTTATTTGCTTTTTTTTCTCCCCACGTAAACAGTATCACAACTGAGATTTCTGAGGACTTGAATAATTATCCAGCCTTCCCCTCAAAACAATTACATTTCCACCTTTTTATTTTTGGATTATTCGCAAATGTTATCTTTTACACCCAAACTCTACAACCACGCACATTTCAGGTGTTTGTATCTGTGAACGAACCACTGTTTAGATACCTAATTGTTTTTTTCTTCCCTACCCGTTTTCTGGTTAACGGTCCCCGATTGGTTAACAACCCGTCCACGCGGGCGGTTAGGAAATTGGATGCGCCAATGATACGGCGCGGTTTTGTAGTCGTGAGCCAATCCTGGGTCAAGGAGGCGGGACTTCTGGGAATATAGGTGCTAATGGCGATGGCTAATCTGCGTTGTGTAATATAGTAACGTTTGACTAGCATGCTAGTTTATTATTGTGTTTTTAATTTTTTTATTTAAGTGGTTAATTTGTCGAATTTTGGAGGCAAGTTCACAAACTTGTTACGATACGTTAAAGTGGATAAGATAAGTAGTTTGCTAGAGACTTAAATACAACCTGTTTATTGTAAAAGAAAAAAAGTAAATATGGAGATTTACCTCAGAAGTTAGCATGTATCAGATACACTGGAAGTTTAGGATATTAAGAATAATTTGTAATAATGCTTCTTTAGCAATGTAGTTAGTTAATGAATAATAATAAGCTTGATATTATTAACTGGTTGAACTGTTTGTTTTGCTTTGTTTATGGACTTTTGCCAAAAGTATTTGCTTAATCTAAAAATAATTGCCTGATTTTCATGGGAATCAAATTTTCTGGGGTTAGAAGCTGTTTATTAAATGATAAAGTAATAGACAGCTTGGTCCATGCATTCATTTGAAGCAGGAGCTCTTGAGTTTTGCTGCACTAGAGACCTGGGTCTAACACCCGGCTTGATCAAGTCCTTAAGGATGAAGCAGTGAGGGTTTGTGCAGGAATGTTGGGTTGGAGGAGCTGGAGTAGGAAACTGTAAAGCTACAGAGAACAGATCTTTGCTCTGGCAGGCAGAGAGCTGTGTCTCGCCTTGCCTGGGGTGGGGGGGAACCCCAGAAAGGCTGCATCCGCTTTCCTTTACGCACGGAAAATGCACACGGAGAATAACAGCGCCTTCACTTCAGGGCTTAGTCATGTTCAGCGATCCCTTTGCCCCGAGTTTCCACAGTCTTAACGAAGCCGTATAAAAGCGGCGCTCTGGCCCTGCGGCTCGCCCGCGTTCGCTTTGAAGACCGTTTTTAAAACAAATCACTTCCACATGGCAGCCGGGCGAAGATAAGATCCCTCTTCTCGTAGCTCAAGTCTGACTCCAAGCTCCAACCGTAATGTCTTTGAAAACCAGATATACAATCTGTTAAATAAAAAAAAAACACAACTACTAATAATAATAACGGTGTGCTTAACGGTTAGGTTATCGGGTCACGGCTCGATCGCTCCGTTCCGTCCCGGGGCGGTCACGGAAACGTTTTCGGTTCCTCTCCGAAGCTTTGAAACGTTTTTTTTTTCTTCAGCGTGAGCTGAATGATGTTGAATGAACGGCTTACAAAGTGTGTTTTCATAGCCACAGCTGCTCCTGTGTGCACGAAAAAAGGATCAACCCCGTTCACCCGCTTAAAAAAAAAAAAAAAAGCCTTGATTTATTAAGTTTGGCACGACTTCACAGTGCTACAGTTTCCCTCCTCCTATTAAGAGGCTTTCTGTCTGGTTCGGTGTAGGCAGGCGTCTGAAGTGCCGTACAGTACCTCCCCGGCAGCCACACACACACACACACACATGGTGGAATGTCCAGTCCAGCGCTAACTGCAGGATGTTTTCATAAATGTGGGTTCCTGTAATTACTTGGAGTGAGGCTGTGAATAGCCGTATTTAAAGCTCCTCTGAATTATGATGCATGAAAAGCTTGCTCATGAGTGTATATATACACATTATATATACATATACATTACATATATAATTCAAAAACATTGAATTCCCCCATTTTTCCCCCCTTTATTTCTTTTTTGTTAGTTTGTTTGTTTTTTGGTATGAGGAAGCTTGTTTGGATGTTGGTGCCGAAACAGAAAACGTAAACAAACACACTTCTTTCTAATAAAACAACCCACGGTTAGTACGAGTTGTGTTTTCCAAGTCGCCCCCGGATGTTTGGGTCTCGCAGTCACGTGATCTCGCTTCTCTCACAACGCGGCTGTTATTTCAGTCCGGGGCGGGGTCGAAATCATCACGAAGCGTCTAATTTTTTATTTAGCACCTCACGGACGGTCGACAATCTGCCCGAGGGTCACCTTTGTGTACGTTTACTACAGCAGAAAGCAGGACACTGGAGCTCTGTCCAAAATCACTGATGTGTACCTCCATAGAAAAATCGGAGATGCGAATCCAGCTCTGGATCCCCTGTACTGTAAGGAAATGAATCCCCTGAACTCAACAGTGCAGGTTTTGTGTGGATACGGGTTACACGCTGGGCTTCCTGACGCTCTTGTGAAGTAGCCTGGATGATCTTGATGAGCCTCGAGTCATGATTGAGCTCATGCATGTTCTCGAACACTCGTATATTATAGGATTAAATGCTGTACGGTGCACCGAGTGGCACAAGGACGCACGTTCGTCGTGACTTTGCTGCTTTGGTAATGCCGTGGAAAAAGCTTAAGTGAAACTGATAAGGATTTGTGTGTTTGTTTCCATTTAATTAATCTCTAATCTCTTCCTTGGTAGCTCAAGCAGAATTCAAAGTAGTGGTGCAAGCAGTTTATCAACTTTGTCTTGTTTTTTTTTTTGTTGTTGTTTTCTTTCTTTTTTATATATATATATTTATTTTAAGGACTAAGATCAAGCTGCCGATCGCTCTCGAGGTGTTTACTCTGCAGCTCAGGAAGCCGTACCTAAAAGTGGTTTCCGTTGTCCCGGATTAGTCCACATCCTCTGCCGTTCTACAGAAACGCTGAGGCAGGGTCGCGCCTGCTTACCGCTTACTTAGTGCTGATTTGAAGCTCGGGCTGACGTGTCGACACAAGTCCTTTACTGTAGTCAGCGTGTTAAAGGGAAACAGAAAGCCAATTCGGCGTGAAATGTATTTCACAGGAAAAAAACAAACAAAAGCGTGATGAGTAGATGTACTGTTAGGTTTATGACTTATAATTCTTGCTAAGCTTTTTTTCTTAAGGTTCTCAGTGAGCAAGAAAAACTTTTTTCTGTTGCAACAGACGATCTGTATGATCACAGCTTGGGTCGGGCTTGGAGAACACTCGACACTCTTTCAGTTCTTTACAAAACGCTCGTCGTGTTTCACAGGAGGACACATTTGAAATATTTTTTTTATATTCAGCCCATCTGTTGCACTCCTCCTTCCTTCTGTCATCTTGATGTGGAACTGGGGCCGCTGCCATCTTGGAGACGTTTAAAAAAAAAAAGTTTTACGTCTCAGAGTGAGTAGAGGAAAAGGGACCGAGCTACCTGTCTGCGTTTGGGGCTTTATTACTACAGCAGACTCCGTGTGCGTGAGAAAGTGTGGAATCTGATTACTGACTTTAGCAGTGACTTAAACCGTGTGCTTCGGGTTATTTCAGGGCTACGGTGTAGTCTAGATAGTTCTGAGCTTTAGACTGCAGCTGTGTTTCTCTGAACCACGTTTCGAGGTTGTTTTATAGTTGGAGTCGAGTGTGTTGCTTCAGTCTTGTAGAGATGCACTGCTAAAACCGTTGTAGATGCTTCTAGTAGGAATCGGCGTCTGTCTTTCCAAAGGATGTTTACTTTCGATTAGCTCGTTGATCTCCGTCACCTTGTTCGGCGCATCTCGATACTCATCAAGCGCTGATGAATGACGCTGACTAACCCCCAGGAATGTTTTTATCGCCAGTGCCAGAATGACTCAGTGTGTGTGTGTGTGTGTGTGTGTGTGTGTGTGTGAGAGAGAGAGAAACACAGCTGCTTGAATGCTGGGAGTTTCCCTGAGAACACACACACAGCTCGAGGCTGTATGACTCGAATCCCCTCACTCCTCTCTGTCTCGCGCACACACACACACACAGCTGTTGTCTGAAAGGAACGGGTTGTCGAATACGGACGATCGGGTTTCAGGCCGTTTGTAAGAGCCCGTATCGCATGTCCTCTTCCACACCTTTTGCCAACTTACGCTTTGAGCCTCTGCCGAAGTTCTTCTCACCCTTCTTCATACTCACGCCTGCGTTCCTTTCTTTCTTTCTCCCCGCAGATTCGGAAGCGGTTCAGACTGAAGGCTCTGCATCACGATGGCTACCCAGTGTGAGTACATGCTTCCCATGGTCCTAATTACAGCCAGGGAGTTAAATGAACGGGTACGCGCAGTAATAAACGAAACGTGGCGCCCTCCCCCCACTACGTACACACATGCACCTAACGAGCGATACCACACACGGCGACTGAAACTTGGGCAGGACGTGTTTAAACGTGAAAAGGCTAGAAGCTAGTCATCATAACGTGGGCAGTACAATAGCATCCTGTAATGCTTGTGGTGGTGTTTTTGTTCACCGTGTGCACGCAATTTAAGCGCCAGCCTTTCATGTGCAATAGGTAAGATTTTCCATCTGGAATGTTCGACTTATTTTGCAGATTTTTGTAAGTAAGAAATGGAAGCAAAAGTCACCTACTGTAACTTTACTACACAGAAGACTTCCAGACTCGAGTGCTTTATTGAGTAAATATTGATCCAACTGTAGGAAATGTGTAATGCTGGTTAGGTCAGCATTCTGAACGCTGAGCAGGGAGTGTTTATGAGTACGACATGTTTTAATCATCATAAATCATTTCCATTTGTCAACTGAACTTAAATGGTAAAGGGTCAGATATATTTTACAGATTTGGTTCTATATTCTGTGGTGTTGGTTGTGATGATGTCGGCTTTTTATGCGTCTCTGCTGGCACAAGATTAATGGCTGAGGTGCTCTAGTCATTTTACTGGTAAATTGTTTCAGGAGCATTTTTTATGGTTGCAAATTGCACACGGTGGATTGTCTCTGTCTCGCTCTTTTCCTCCACCATTATTTTCATTCAAAGAGACTCTTCCTATCTGGTTAACATGCCTTCTGTGCTGTGTGTGGCCATGTACAGCTGATCTGATGGAGCTGGACATGGTGATGGAGCAGGATCGGAAAGCTGCAGTGAGCCACTGGCAGCAGCAGTCCTACCTGGACTCGGGTATCCACTCTGGAGCCACCACCACAGCACCATCACTGTCTGGCAAGGGCAACCCGGACGATGAGGATCTGGACAACCAGGTGCTGTATGAGTGGGAGCAGGGATTCAGCCAGCCCTTTACCCCGGAGCAGGTGGCAGGTACGAGTTGATTTCTGTGGTTTAGACGCTACACCAGGGTGTCGGATATCTACGCACCGCTGCATGCCTTGGTGCAATGCTAACACCCATGTGCTCTTTATAGACATGGACGGGCAGTACGCCATGACCCGTGCCCAGCGCGTGCGTGCCGCCATGTTCCCCGAGACCCTGGATGAGGGCATGCAGATCCCCACCACCCAGTTTGACTCCGCTAACCCCACCAACGTGCAGCGGCTGGCCGAGCCGTCCCAGATGCTGAAACACGCCGTGGTGAACCTCATCAACTACCAGGACGATGCCGAGCTTGCCACCAGGGCTATTCCAGAGCTCACCAAACTCCTCAATGATGAAGACCAGGTGATGATTGCTTAGTTTTGTCTCCTATAGAAGGTATTTATCAGGTGGAATTAAAGTAACCGTATGTTTAAAAATAAACCGGGACTCAAAAAGGTTTCTGTGCTGTCGCATCTTCACTTTTACAAAAATAAAAATAAAAAAAGGACACGAGCTTCAGGGAAATGTTTTTGCCGAAACTGGGGCAGCATGTTTCGCTTTTTAACTGTCTCCTTTTCCTCTCTGGAGGTGGTGGTGAATAAGGCATCCGTCATGGTGCATCAGCTGTCGAAGAAGGAGGCGTCGCGGCACGCCATCATGCGCTCCCCTCAGATGGTGTCTGCAATCGTGAGGACCATGCAGAACACGGCTGACGTGGAGACGGCGCGCTGCACCGCCGGCACACTGCACAACCTCTCCCACCACCGGGAGGGCCTTCTCGCCATCTTCAAATCCGGCGGCATCCCTGCTCTCGTCAAGATGCTTGGGTAAGAGCTAGGCTCTGGGGAAAGCTGTTCGCCGTGGCCGTAGAATCTCGACATGAGCATCGTTTTGATTTAATTCATTTCATATTTAATTGCATGTGTGTGTGGTGCAGATCTCCAGTGGACAGCGTGCTGTTCTACGCCATCACCACTCTGCACAACCTCCTCCTGCACCAAGAAGGAGCCAAAATGGCCGTCCGTCTGGCCGGTGGCCTGCAGAAGATGGTCGCCCTGCTGAACAAGACCAACGTTAAATTCCTGGCCATCACCACAGACTGCCTACAGATCCTGGCCTACGGCAACCAGGAGAGCAAGGTGAAGATGGAGTCCATCACAAAAGCTTGACTTTTGTTCTGCTTTGCACTCAATTTAGGTGTTTAAGCAAGTCGCCTTTGTTTCTTTAGTTGATCATCTTGGCCAGCGGTGGCCCTCAGGCTCTGGTAAACATCATGAGGACCTACACGTACGAGAAGCTGCTGTGGACCACCAGCCGTGTGCTCAAAGTGCTGTCTGTTTGCTCCAGTAACAAACCTGCCATTGTGGAGGCTGGTACGTTTATACAGAAACATACACACACCGTGATCTGGGTTTAGGTCTTTAATGGCTTTGACCTGAATGCTGATGCAGTTTCACAGGGTGGCTCTGTTTGCTAGATAGTGGTTATTTACCTGAAATTACATTCTGTTATTCAGAGCCTTAAATTTAATATGGATGGCTTTTGAAGCTTCAGAATTCCCGTAGACAGCCTGCTTGCAGCACTCGGCGAGTCTGTATTTAAATTTATTTGC
Source organism: Leptodoras praelongus (assembly GCA_028564905.1). Taxonomy (NCBI): domain Eukaryota; kingdom Metazoa; phylum Chordata; class Actinopteri; order Siluriformes; family Doradidae; genus Leptodoras; species Leptodoras praelongus. Next base: position 9,952,874 of record JAOTRJ010000027.1, on the reverse strand, counting down.
TGTGTTTTTTCAGGAGGCATGCAGGCGCTTGGCCTTCACCTGACCGACCCCAGCCAGAGACTGGTACAGAACTGCCTCTGGACTCTCAGAAACCTGTCAGATGCTGCCACCAAGCAGGTACAGGTACAATTTATGAAACATTTCTTTTATTTCTTTGATTCGATATTTTCAGACTTGTTAACTCTGCGTTAAATTTTTTGCCTACTGTAGGAGGGTATGGAAGGTCTGCTCGGCACCCTGGTCCAGCTGCTCGGCTCGGACGACATCAACGTGGTGACGTGCGCTGCCGGCATCCTGTCCAACCTTACCTGCAACAACTACAAGAACAAAATGATGGTGTGCCAAGTCGGCGGCATCGAGTCCCTCGTGCGCACCGTGCTCAGAGCCGGAGACCGCGAGGACATCACCGAGCCGGCTGTGTGCGCCCTCCGCCATCTCACCTCCCGACACCAGGATGCTGAAATGGCCCAGAATGCTGTGCGCCTGCACTATGGCCTTCCTGTCGTGGTCAAACTGCTGCACCCACCCTCACACTGGCCTCTTATTAAGGTACAGCAGTGATGTATCAGAATTTGCTTATTTAAATAATTTCAGAAAGTTAATAAGAGTATCTAATTGTCAACCCTTGTAACTACCTGTACATCTCTGATTGTGCTTTGCTCACCGTTCCAGGCCACAGTTGGTCTGATCCGTAACCTGGCGCTTTGTCCAGCCAATCATGCACCACTGCGCGAGCAGGGTGCCATCCCCCGGTTAGTCCAACTGCTCGTGAGGGCACACCAGGACACCCAGAGACGCACCTCCATGGGAGGCACACAGCAGCAGTTTGTGGTGAGTGTTTTGGCAAGTGCCTCAGATCAAAATGACTGCTTTGTGGAAACGGTTTCTGTTCTGACAGACGCTAGTTCAGACCAAAAGCTCTATCTTCGCTCTACAGGAGGGAGTTCGAATGGAGGAGATCGTAGAGGGCTGCACCGGCGCGCTGCACATCCTGGCCAGAGACGTGCACAACAGAATTGTTATCCGAGGACTCAACACCATCCCCCTGTTTGTTCAGGTACAGCAGTTATTTTGAAAATCATGTTATGCTGATACAGTTATGAGCTACGTGCTACTGATTATGTTGTACGTACGAGATAACAAAAGCACCAGTACTCAAGAGCTGCCTTATTCCGTCACTGCGCAGTTGCTGTATTCCCCGATCGAAAACATCCAGCGCGTGGCGGCCGGCGTGCTGTGTGAACTGGCGCAGGACAAGGAAGCTGCCGAGGCCATCGAGGCAGAAGGAGCCACAGCGCCCCTCACCGAACTGCTGCACTCCAGGAACGAAGGAGTGGGTGAGTGTGTCAGTCAGTCGTTGACATTTCCTTGAATGTTTTTTTTTTCCCCCCATACGTTAGCAGCTTGCAGTGCGGTGCCAAAAAGGTTTTTATTTATAATCCAGCTGTTTGTACATGTGGAAAATTCACTGCTGTTTCAAAAACTCAAAATTTCCTCTCAAAAGTACATGGTGTGTGTGTGGGGAAAAGTACACACCCATGTGCATGGGGCATTGTGTGTTGAAATTTAGATTTTTTTTTTTTCTTCTCTCCGCCAACTAATCTGTATGTGGCAGCAGATTAGTAAGCATTTGGGTTTAATCAATTCTTCATGGCCTTTTCGTTGCTTCAGCTTTTTTTTTTTTAGGCAGGTACAGTCTGTTCTATTTGGAAGGCAGTACAAGGACAGCTGTCTTCTGAGGTTTCCTTATTTTGGACGAATTCAAATTAGCACAGTGTGTCCTGGTTTGGAAAAGGCAAACCCATAATTTGGTTCATCAGACCATGAAAGCTTCGGGCGCACTGCGAACAGAATGATTGCTCTGACTTCTCAGGCAAAATGCTGCGTATGCAGTTCCACAAATCCAGTGTATTTTTATTATAACAAACCCTGATAATGACTAGGCAGTTACTCCGGTAAGAAATGAACTTGTTGTGAAAGTGTTGCTAGCGTTTTAATTATCACCTTCTCTCTTTGTTCATATCTAGCTACGTATGCGGCAGCTGTGCTGTTCCGCATGTCCGAGGACAAACCTCAGGACTACAAGAAGCGTCTGTCTGTAGAGCTGACCAGCTCTCTCTTCAGAACAGAGCCCATGGCCTGGAACGAGGTACGTCCCCTCGGTAATGTAGTGCAAACATGATTTAATTATGTGGCTGTATCTGATTTTCTGTCCATCTTTCTTAGACTGGTGATATGGGTCTGGATATTGGAGCTCAAGGAGAGCCTGTTGGATACAGACCAGACGGTGAGAGTCCTGCCACTTTACCCTGTTGCATCCATTAGAACAAAAATGTATTGTTGTATATTATATTTTATATATTGCAAATATTCATCCACCTTGGGTTTAGTATTATCACACTGATAAACAGCCTTTTATTAACAGATTGCAATTCTAACTATATATTATACATATAGGTTATATAATACACTGATTAATAATTTTGATCTATGATGAATATCATGAGGCAAATGTTGCCTGAATGCACCATAAATAGTTTAAACAGACAGTAATGGCACATTTGTGTGTAACTGCACCGCTACACTGTGTACACCTGTATGTCTTTTATGCTTATATACGTATCCCTACCCCCTTTCTCTCTGCCATAGACCCAAGCTTCCGGTCCTTCCATTCGGGCTATGCCCAGGACGGTCTGGGCATGGACGGCATGCTGGAACACGATCTCCCCGGCCACCATCCCGGAGCAGAGTACCCAGTAGAGGGGCTTCCTGACCTCGGCCACAGCCACGACCTGATGGACGGACTTCCTCCCACAGACTCCAATCAGCTGGCCTGGTTCGACACGGACCTCTAAACACATTCTCACACACACAGTCTGCAAGTAGAGAAGGTGAGACTTCAAAGAGGGAAATAAATAAATAAATAAGATGACCATTACTACAGTTTGTATAGTCTATAATACAGTTTAGTCACATTAGCTTGATGTTTTTCTCTCCTCTCCTTGCAGATGTATTGCGTGAATGATTCTGCATTGTGATTTTTCTTTTCTTTTTTTTTTTTATTTTTACTTTTTTTGCCTAAGGAGTCACAGAAGGGTTGCGGCGGGTGATTGGAAAGTGCCTGACACAATGCGTGCACACACACATACAAACACTGCACACACACATACAATGTACACACACACCTGTTGGAGATGAGAGGGAGTTTTCTACGAGGAACAAGAGGAAGGGAAGCCAACCCCCCTTTTTTGTTGTTGTTGTTGTTATTATGGACTTTGTTTTTCCACTTGGCCCTGACAGAGGAAGAAAAGTCAAGAGGGATTTTGGGAGCGGTTGCTCTTTTTAAAAGCGGAGAAAGAAGGTCTAAAGATGGAACTATACACCTTTTTAGCTTTGTTTTTATTTCACTTCCTTTTTTTTTTTTTAACTCTTCGTTTTTTTAAACTGATCAGTCTATGGTACTGACTTCCTAGCTTGGTTTGACCTCTACTTAATATGTATTCATTAACTGTTATTTTTCCCAATATTTGTTGTTTTTGTTTCAGCAGTAATTTGTATTTCTTTTTTTTTTTTTTTATGTCTTCCGTAGTGTTGAGTTGTAGTGGACTTGCCTCGTTTCGGTTTCTCAACCTTTCACACATAAACGGTGTCGAACACTAATAATCGGTTTCTATGTAATCTGACTGAAAGTGTAACGATGTGTAGCTTTCTTTTTTTTTTACGATCAGCTGTTAAACCTTGGAGTATTGGGCAGGGGGGGAGAAATATATGCATTCTTATTAAAGACGTTTAAAAAAACAAAAAAACGAGTATGCCTAGAGAGGCGCTTTTAAGTGTCACAATTGTTCCAAATGAGGTGTGGGGTGACGTGTGGAGAGTGGGGGAGGAAAAGAGGGGAAGGGGGGGCGCAGGCTTGACAAAGATCTTTTCTTTTCTATACTATCTCGAGGTAGTCTCTCTATTGAAGCGACGTCGTTGTTTTTGTTTGCCTGTGCGGCTTCTTTTGGGAACATGGATAATGACATAGCTAAACAATAAAAGACTTTTATTCCACTCTGTACTCCAGGGCTGCTTTTTTTCCCTTCACTAGCATGGTATGGCATTATAGCTGCTCTTAATTTTAATTGTCGATTTGCAGTGGAGAACCCGGGATTCTGAGAACCTAAAAATATTGGCCCTGTTCATAATAATCAGCGATGTACAGGGGTTTGACAATGAAACTGAAACACCTGTCATTTTAGTGTTTAGGTTTCATGGCTAAATTGGACCAGCCTGGTGGCCAAATCTTCATTAATTGCACATTTCACCAGTAAGAGCAGTGTGAAGGTTCAATTACCAGGGTAAGAGCACAGTTTTGCTCAAAATATTGCATTGCATATTGCACAACATTATGGGTGACATACCAGAGTTGGTGACAAATTGTTGGTGCACGTCTTGCTGGCGCATCTGTGACCAAGACAGCAAGTCTTTGTGATGTATCAAAAGCC
>JAOTRJ010000027.1:9283315-9293588 GCA_028564905.1 Leptodoras praelongus | reverse complement strand
ACATGCAGGTAGGTGAATTGGTGATGGGAAAATTGGCCCTTAGTGTGTGAATGTGAGTGTGAATGTGTGTATGAGCCCTACGATGGATTAGTGCCCTGTCTAGGGTTGGTTCCTGCCCTTGCGCTCAGAGTTGCTGGCTGGGCACCGGCTCCCCCCCGTGACCCCGTAACTGGGAATAAGCGGTCCAGAAAATGACTGACTGACTGACATATGCCCATGATTGGCAATCTCGCTCTCTTGAAATGTTCTGTTGCACCACCCGGAAGCCCATATTTACCATTACATACCATTTGCGGAAGAACAAGCTGTTCCTACAGTAAGGGCAGCTGAACAAATACAGCGAAGTCTACACTTCACCACCATCTTTAGAACTACAACCAGCATGGTGTGTTAGTACTGTATGGTCTGTTGAGAACAGAAGGAACTGCATATACAAAGACAGCCCATGCCCTTATATAAGGAAATAAAAAAATATCTGCACTGGAGCAGTGATTACAAGTTTGTTACAAGCAACCAAACAGGGGCACTTGTGAAGATGGATGGAAGCATGGAAAACCTGTCTACCTCTACCAGGAGGTTCAGATGTGACCATAGATTGAGGCAGTGGTAGCTCAGTAGTTAAGACATTGGACTAGTGACAAACTCAAATCCCAGCACCACCACTGTTGCTGCCACTGTTGGGTCATTGAACAGGGCCCTTAAGCCTCAAATGCTCAGTTGTATAAATGATATAAATGTTAGTCAGTCTGGAAATGTAAGAGTGTCTGAACATACCAGGTTTAGTAGGGACAGGGATGGCTCAGTGGTTAAGGTGTTGGGTTACTGAATAGAAGGTTGGGGGTTCAAACCCCACCACCACCAAGCTACCACTGTTGGGCCCCTGAGCAAGGTCCTTAACCCTCAACTGCTCAGTTGTATAAATGAGATAAATGTAAGTCACTCTGGATAAGGGTGTCTGCCAAATGCCATAAATGAAAATGTAAATGTTAGTCCCTGCTTTGCTGTTGTAATAACCTCTACTCTTCTAGCTAAAAGCTTTCCACTAGATTTTCTGAGCATGGTTGTTGGGATTTGGGCTCATTCATCTACAAGAGCGTTAGTGAGATCAGGCAGTGATGTCAGCCAAGGGTGCAGTCGCAGCATTCCGGTTCATCTGAAAAGTGCTCAGTTGGGTTGAGTTCAGTCAGGGCTTTATGCAGGACACTCAAATCCCATACAGAGTCATTTCAAATCAACAAAGGCTCTGGAGTTGTGGTGTGAACTGAGTATTCAACATGCAACAAACTTGAGAATAGTAATGCGCTTAAAATGTTCTGGTTTGAGTACAGCAGTGGTGTCAATCTTATCCGAGAAGGGCCAGTGTGGCCACGTTTTCTTTCCAACCAAGCAGAAGCCACACACTAGTCAAAGTCAAGATCCATTGATTAGACCCACATGGCCAAGGGTGCAGTCGCAGCATTCCGGTTCATCTGAAAAGTGCTCAGTTGGGTTGAGTTCAGTCAGGGCTTTGTGCAGGACACTCGAATCCCATTCAGCATTACATTTACATTTATGGCATTTGGCAGACACCCTTATCCAGAGTGACTAACATTTATTTCATCAATACAACTGAGCAGTTGAGGGTTAAGGGCCTTGCTCAAGGGACCAACAGTGGCAGTGACAATGGTGGTGCTGGGGCTTGAACCCCCAACCGTCTAATCAGTAACCCAACACCTTAACCACTGAGCCACCATGGCCCACAGCATAATTCCAAATCATCAAAGGCTCTGGATTTGTGGTGTGAACTGAGTATTCAACATGCAACAAACTTGAGTATAGTAGTGCGCTTAAAATGTTCTGGTTTGAGTAGAGCACTGGTGTCCATTCTTATCCGAGAAGGGCCAGTGTGGCCACGTTTTCTTTCCAACCAAGCAGAAGCCACACACTAGTCAAAGTCAAGATCCATTGATTAGACCCATTGATTAAAAATATGTGTGGCTCCTGCTTGACTGGAAGGAAAACCTGAAAACCCTTTGTGGATAAGATTGGATACCCCTGGAGTAGTGAACCAAGTGGACCTCTAAAAGTGTCCAACCTTGTTCAACATTACGAGAAGACAGTCATGGCTGTTATCTCCATGGCAGGTGTCACAACATATTAACCTAAGTGTTTACAGGTAGTCCACAGGGGTTTCTTCTGGGCTCCTTCCACTTTACAAAAACACTAATACTGTATATGATACTGTATGTGTGTCTGCATAGTGCCTTACCATGGACTGGTGACCTATCCCGGTTCATCACCTTTGCCCAGCATCCCGGGGACAGCCTCAGTCTATCCAGATCCATCACTATCCTGATCCAGATGATGCAGCTGATGTAAGATGTAAGAATGAATCTCCCTGTAAGTATAAGCTTTCAGCAACAAACCGAATCAAGCAGAACAAACTGATTCAGCGGTAAAACAAATACGTTTATTAAGCACTTTAATATATGTCAGGAAATAAAACCGGCTTCATATAATACAAGAAAGAAAAAAGTGAAGTTTAAATGTACATGGTCAAGCTATTTACAATCTCCAATCTCACGCTTCTTTCACAGAACCCCAGAGGTTGAGACATTACATAGAATAGACAGACAGACATGCAGGGTGGAAGAACAGAAAAATAAAACGAAGCAACACTGCAGGTCAACAGATGGCTTAACATTTCTGAATACTTTCCAGACTTTCTTTTCAAAAGACTTTTTTTTCTCTCTCTCTCTCTCTCTCTCTCTTTCACTCTCTACCTTCTAAATGAAAGGCTCTTATTCAGACATCCTGAGCTTTCAATGGTCTTTGTTAGTCCTTATTATTTTTTTTTTGCTATCACCTTTCTTTTATTCTTCAGCTCTCACTGCCAGCAGCGTAAAACGAAGCGCTACACACACTCAGCTTGTATAGATACACTCACTCTCCCAGTACTGTTAGAACTTTGGCATGATGAGAACACATTTCAGATGATGCCCTGAAACCAAAAATATGAATTATTTTCATAGGTTAATAGAAGAAACACATTTCCAGCCAATTTGGCGTGTTGTTTTTCTTCAGATTGATATTTTGACATTTTGTTTCTATTTTGTCATCTTTAGCATAACACAATTGTCCGGACAGATGCCGCCAAGTCTGAAAAATAGACTGCTTTTATATTGGAATTCCCATTGAAAATATCATTCAGGACAAGAATGGGCTTATAGTATTTTCCGTACTATAAGACACTTTATTTGAGAAAATAAAATCTATATGTTGCTTCCGTTCAGAATTCACATTAAAGGAATATCGTGGTTTACAGTAAAAACCCGGTGTACAGTATTTATTTCTTTGCATTGTAACTATGAGGCCAATGTAACTAAATATGCAATTTATCTCACAAGATTTTTCATGAATATTGACCTTAAACCTCTTCTCACTGATTTTAGTGATGTGGTTTAGGTCAAAGGTCAAAACCTTTATTTTTTCCATCCTTGCCATGATGATGTGTCTAAAATCACTTCATTTACTGGTTGGATTCTCAAAAAGGTGTCTTATAGTCTGAAAAATAGTCAGGGGGGAGGGGGTTGGACCTACAATTTTTGATTACAGAAAACCGTCATTTGTGTACAGCACCAAATTATATTCATGTTTAAATATTATTTCAATAATTCAACATAATAATAAATGGTTAAAAAAAATAAAATAAAATAAAAAAAAAAAAAAAGGTCCCACAGGGACTAAATAAAAATGCAAGGCAGGGTTAAATAAACCCCGCCCCTCAGGGCATCAGTAATACTACATTAAACTGATATAAATTTAATAAAAGACAATGCAGGCGACAAAGCTAAGAAAAGAAAAATAATCGTAACAGCAAATAAAACCTGCACATAGCACCATGAAAAAATATGACAACTAAAAGTGGCTTTTTTATTCAAAATAAATACGATTGACTGCACTGATGAAGGGGGGGGGGGGTCATTTGTATCTGCCTTTACTGTTAAATGCATACTGACTGACTGACTGGCTGACATTGTAATATAACAACAAGATGAGAAAAGTGATATGGTGTGGCTTTGATGGGGTTTTTTTTTTCCAGAAGTGATTAGTGATATTCTCGATATTTTGCCTAGTCAGCTGTCCATTTTGCTTGTTTTATGCAGGTAGAAAAGTGATAAACAAGCAAAAACACTCAATCATTTCCCTTGATTAAAATGAAAAAGAAAGCAAAAACAAAAACGCAAAAAAAAAAAAAACAATAAAAAATAAGCACCATAAAAATGAAGGAAAAAAGCTAAAAAAAAAAACAAACAAAAAAAACAACTAGCATGAGTGATTTTTTTTTCTCATTGCAGAAAAATAAAAAGTGCATACATGGCTTATTAAATAGCAATACATTAAATTAAAATGAAGGTGTGCATGAATATGAGTAGGCTGTAACATCGGTAGGCACGTAGATATTCAGTTCATATTTTTTGCCATATGTTGCAATCAGGATACTTCCCTTGGGTTTGCACATCAAAAAAAAAAAAAAAAAGAAGAATTCCTCCTTTTTATTCTAGCTGACGTGTTTCGCTGAGGGCAGAGTAGCAATGGATTCTTGGATCATATGCATACATTTCAGGAGTTAAGTGTTGATCTGGGATCACTTTCTGATCATTTCATGTTGTATTCGACATTATTAGGACATATAAAATCTGACTCTAGATGAAGCACTTTCCATCTGAGAATTTTCATAGATACAACCCCTGATAAATCTTTTCCCCGACGAAAACAGCTGCTTTGGCACAGTCTCCATAACATCTGGATGAGAGTTTTTAAGATGCCTGAAACAAAATCGTTTGAGATAGTATTTGGTTGGAAAAGGTTTTCCTGGCATAACATGTACATTTGAGAAAAAAAACAATACATGCACAATTCCATTACAGCTACTTTATTGGTTGCATACTTGACCAAAAAGCAATCACTGTAAATTGCCAATGGCTCAGCGTCATATTTTACTATAGTGTTTTTTATATTGATGTGTTTCCAATGTGCACTACATAATGTAGTCTGGACAGCACTTTGAATTAAAGATTTGAATTAAAATGAAGTTTAGGTTAAGTTCTTCCACTTACCAGTTATAATGGCGTCTCTTTCTTGTAGTTAAACCCAGGGTCTGATCCTTCAATCTGTAGTTTCAGAGCTTGTTTAAGGCTTAATTCAGACTCCCCTAATGGATAGTTGTTGAGAACTTCCTGATGTCCCCTGTTGTGCACAGTTCTGGGAACTGAGACTCTCCCTAAATAGACTTGATTTCCCTGTAGGTGATAGTTAGGGTTGGTCATAATCCCATTTCTTTTCTTCTCAGCGCAGCTCTGCTGTTGGATATAATATGACTCCTGTGATTGGCCAGAGTCCAGAGTGTTGGAGCCTCCCAGCACAATCTTGCAATGGGGATCCTTTACTGCAAAGTTGGACACTGGCTTGTTCAGAGCAACTCTTTTATCAAATTGGGTCATTTCGTATTCTGAAACCTGACCATGCGGCAGGGCACTGCTATTTTTAGATTTCTTCTTGTCTCCAGATCCTTGCTTTCTTGTGCAATACTTTGTCCCATTGCCACTCTTTCCTCCTTTAGAGGATTTCAGACCTGGTTTCACTTGACTCCAGTCAAATTCACCGGTAGGAGAACCCGGCTGGGGGCCGATGGACTTTGTGGTTGAAGAAGGGGAAACTATAGACTGCCTGCTGCGACTTCGAGGCAGAGAGTGCTGCTGGATTTGCTCTGTGAAGCTAAGTCCATGGAAACTATCTATGGGCACAGTCTGGGCTGTTGAGGTGGAGGACGTAGTCCTCAGTGATGAGTTTTTTGAGCTTTTCAGGGAATTATTGGAGAGGGAGGATTTTTGTCTGTCCACTGTGGAGTCTGGAGATTCAGAAGGTGAGCTGAAAGCATGAACAGGTCCATTAGATAAACCTCGACCTGATGGTTGAACATCTCCTGCTCCTGTGCTGCCAGAGCTACTGGATTTGATAGTAAGTGATTGCATTTTTCCTGTAACTGACAGTGGGTTTTTCTGCTCCATAGTATGTATAGGTGAGGGATTGCAGCCATTCAAACTAGTGGCACCATATTTCTCTAAAAGCTTGATGATCATTGAGTGACCTCCTTTGGCTGCCACCCTCATGGCTGTGCGACCAAACTGATCTGCATGGTTTGGATCTGCGCCATGCTCAAGAAGTAACCGTACTACATCAATGTGACCTTCTTGAGCAGCAATGCCAAGTGCAGTGGCTCCCTGATTGCAAGTGTGATCAACATGAGTGCCACTGTCAATCAAAAATTGGACAACCTTAGTGTGACCTTGCCACGCAGCAGACTGAAGAGCAGATCGCTTTTCATTGTCACAAGAATTCACATCTGCATGGTAGCTGATCAGCAACCTTACCATTTCCGCATGGCCTTGCCAACAGGAAACATGAAGGGCTGTCCTACCCTCAGTATCACTAGCCTCTACATTTGCTCCATTCTCTAAAAAATACTCAGCCATGCCTAGCTGATTTTCAAGTGCCAGTATGTATAAGGTCGGGCGGCCATCAGCATCTTTGTAGTCTATGTCAGCCCCATGACTCAGTAAAAGCTCAACAATATCCCTGTGTCCTTCCATAGCTGCAACCCTGAGGGAGTTTCTTCCATCATACCCTCTCTGATCAAGGCAGGATTTATTCTCAAGAAGGATTTGCACACAGTCGTAATGTCCCTCCTGTGCAGCCAGGATCAAGGGTATACGTCCATCATTGTCTACCTCTGAGCATCGAGCACCTTGTTCAATGAGGGCATTACACACCTGCCTGTGTCCCTCAAATGCTGCCATGTGTAAAGGTGTCCAACCAGCATCATCTCTGTGATTTTCATCAAGGCCTCTGTCCAGCAGAGTTCGGACCACCTCCACATTCCCTTGAGCAGATGCAATGCTGAGGACAGTCCTTCCTTCACTGTCAATACTGTCCACGGCTGCACCCCAAAAAAGCAACGTATTGACAACAGAAGCATGTCCCATGGATGCTGCAGCAAGCAAAGGTGTTCTTCCATTATTGTCTGTATGGTCAACATCTGCTCCCCCTTCTAGAAGCAAATCTACTACGTCTACGTGCCCTTCATAAGCAGCAACCAGTAGAGGAGTCATGCAGTCTTTATCACAGTGGTCCACTTCTGCACCACGGTCAATCAGAAGACTAACCACAGAGGCATGGCCTTTGCTAGCAGGGACACAGAGGGCTGCAACAGATAAAGCTGTCCGTCCATCAACATCTTCATGGTTCACCTCAGCACCATGGTCCAGCAGGTGCTCGACAATCTCTCTGTGTCCCATGTAGGCTGCTGCAATGAGTGCAGTCCTTCCTTCATTATCAGCCTTGTTGACTTCTGCTCCATGCTGTAGAAGGTTAAGCACAATATCCTCATGACCTCCCCATGCTGCAGCCCTCAGGGCAGTTCTGCTGTCTGCATCTGCACAGTCAACCTTGGCACCTGCATAGAGGAGTGCTGAGACCACTTCAGAGTGACCACCCCAAGCTGCTGACCTTAAAGCTGTCCACCCATCATGGTCTGTGTGGTTGATGTTGGCATCACAGCCAATCAGGCAATTAACTACTTTGGTGTGTCCTTGTCTGGCAGCGAGTGTGAGAGGCGTCTGTCCGTGGTTGTCCTCGAGCTCCATATTGGCTCCTCTGGAAATAAGCAGATTCACCACATCCAGGTTGCCACTGTATGCAGCATTAGCCAGTAGAGTTCGTCCGCTGGAGTCACTTTGGTTTACTGAGGCACCGTTATCAAGCAAAGTGCGGATGGAATCTTCTCGCTCCAGTGCTTGCTGAACAATGCATGAAGCATGATCATCCTCATTGCTGATGTGAGCTCCGGCTTTGACCAGAAGCTGCAAGACCTCCTGCTCTTTGGGAATGGAAGTAGAAAGAGAGTCTTTTGCAGGCGTGCCATTCCACACCATCCACAGAGCCAGGTTAAAAGGTTCAATCTGCAGGTTGGAGTTGATCAAGTGAAAAGCAAACTCTTGTACCTCCAGAGGTTTGAGCTGCTTGGCTCTACACGTATAGCTCATAGCCATCATCCGGTGACCCTCGGCAGCATTGCAAAGGTATTTCTGAGTGCAGTGTTTAACGTCAAGAAGCCACTCAGCAAAACTGTAGTGAAAAAGAATCTTGGTACCACCGAGTCCATCCACAAGCAGTTTGGAGAGAATGTCCATCTTTTTCTGAAACTCCTCCATGGTCAGGGTCATGTTTTTAGTCCAGATGGCATGGTACAGCTCCTTCACTGTCAAAGGCCTGCATGCGGCCAGAATGACATTCAAGATGGGCTGCACTTTGGCAAATTGCTTTCTGACAAAAAGTCTTTGGCAGAGCCACAGGTAGAGTCCATTTAGTGTTCCTGGTATGTCACGTATCTCACGGAGCATGATGAAGTTATCAACCACGCCATCCAGGACACGCTCCAGGTATAAGAAACAGCCACTGCTCTTAATGTGGAGCTGGTTCAGCATTTCTGCTGTTTCCTTGGTCAGGTGTTGCCGTAGTGCCTCTTCCTGGTCTAGCCTGTGCAGGATGTATTGCTGAACATCCTTAACAATGTAAGCTTTGCGCAGGTCATCCAGACTGATTTTACGAAAACCTGTAAGAGACGAGAAAGAAATAAACGGAGTATTTTTTAAGTCGGAGTAAGTATCCTTGGCATAGTTTAACTCAGTTTCAGTTTTTCTACAATGCAAGATGTTTATCTTCAGGAGACAAGCATGTTAAAAACTACTGGAATGATCACTGGAATAAAACATAGTAATCATGCTTGGAAACACCCTAGCAAGTACATTCAGTCAACAGAACTGACCTATATTTTATACTGAACATCACGTTTTAACTCGAATGCACCCATTGACCCCTCTGGATAGCTGGATTATAACAGTTCCCAGATGTGTACCCACAACAGTACAACAAATTAGGGCAGGTACACTCACAAACACTCAAATATGTTCAAACATTACAGCACTGATAAAAGCAGACCTTCCGGGGCAGACAACACGGTCATGCACAATATACAAAACACGGTTCCGGTTCACCCTTAAAGGATGAAAGGTCTATTTATATAGCAGAGTTAAATGGAATTTTTCTTCTCACAAAAAAATAAACAGCTAAAGAGCTGTAAGAGTTCCTGTAGCTGAACCGTGAAACATAAAGGGGTCTGAATTGTTCTTACATTTACTGTACACACTAAAAATGCATTTAGGAAGGAAAGCCAATCGCTATAAACCCTGACAGTTATTAATCAGCGTTTGCAGCAACAGAATTGCCATGCTAAGGCACTTGCTCCTGATAAGTATAAATTCCATACTTTTATCTTTGTCCAGGCGAAATGGGTGAACAGTTTCCCTGTGGAAGCACATCTCAGCACGTCTGGAAGCCTGAGGGCAATTGAGGCATTTATGCGTGGCTTTTATTTACTGTTCCCATGGACCTACGCTAGTTCAAGCTGAGAAAAAAAAAAAGCCAAACTCCTACAAAGCTGTTAGCATATTTCTCAGCCTTCGTCCAGATTGTGCTGCTGGGAAAGCAATGAAAGGAATTCTTTGTTTTTAATTAATTGCATATGTGTGTGATAAAGTATCAGAACTGTTATATTCTCTGCCAGGAAGCCAGCTCTTAAGCTGAACATTTTTAGCCTTAGATCGGGTTAATTGTGAACTTTAAATGTGATAAAGTTAATAGTTCCAACTTAAAACCATGTACCTTGACTTAAAAAATGTCAAAGCTGTTAGAAATACTAAAATGTGGCACTCTTCAAGCATGCAGTGGCAGTTGCTGGTCTTCAAATGATTTGAAATTCAATATGACATGGTGCCAAGTGTGTTTTGCAGAGTGGCTCTTTTTCCTCTCTTAATAAATGCCTTGGCAATATCTCTTACCCTAGTATTTAAAAAGCACAGAAAATAGTGGCTCCTAAATTATGTGTGACACCTAATGATCTAGCCTTTATAAAAATAAATAGACTGTTTTTTTTAATGTTTATTAAATAGAGAAAAGGATTTTGAACATTTCCAGTAGGGTGGACCATGTTTGCTGTCTTGCTAACAGTTGTTTTTGCCATTAGATGGGTATTTTCCATGACACGTCCCATCGGACAACATCCATTTCCAGTCTCACTGACCTAGACCTCCACCTTGACCCATACACACACACACACACACACACACACACACACACACACACACACACACACACACACACACACACACACACA
>JAOTRJ010000027.1:8500267-8512228 GCA_028564905.1 Leptodoras praelongus | reverse complement strand
AGATTGGCCACCAGGCTGGTCCAATTTAGCCATGAAACCTCCCACACTAACATGACAGGTGTTTCAGTTTCATTGTCTAACCGTTGTAAATTTTAGTGCCATTTCTGAGACACAGATTAGTAACAAGAAAGACTAGAGTGCAATGCCAGAGGAAGTACTTTACACTTGGAACATGCTTGCTGTATTCTTGCATTTGCCAGGTTTAAGATTTTCCACAAGGAGTAGCTCTGGGTACTCGAGTACAAAGACGCACCTAGAACCAAGTACGGCAGTAAAACCACTGTGAAGGCACGAGTGCTGAGGAGTAGCGTTCATCCTAAAAGATCATATATACGGTGAGAGATATTCAGAATAACCTGAGCTAGCAGCTATTTTCATGCTCTATTTACTGACCAGGGAAAGTGTGCACTATTCAGACAAAACATAATGAAGGCTGCTGGGTTTTACATGCAAAAGAAAGAAGCAAGTGTGACAGTCAAAGTCTCCAGAAGAGCTGTGGCAGATTCTCCAAGGTGCTCAGTAAAAACCTACCAGCTGATTACCGTACAGTACATGCGAAGACTTGATGTAAAGGAAAGACGCCTTCAAATAAGTTTCTACATAAAAAAAAACACTATAAAGTGCAGTAAACAGTAAAAAACTACAGGAAGTCCATATATGGTGCAGATTTTTTTTTTAATAAAATGATTTGTTTTACTGAGCGTCTTGGAGAATCTGCCACAGCTCTTCTGGAGACTTTGCCGGTCACACTTCTCTCTTTGCATGCAGCCTTCATTATGTTTTCATTTGACTGAAAAGTGGTCTGTTCTTCATTACTGACATTTAGAAGAATCTTTCAGAAATGTTGTCCCCAAAAGCAATAAGGTGTCTTGAGACTTACACTGTACTGTACATGCACAATATATACTACACATCACCAGCTTGTATGTTGACTTCAGGCACAATTTAATTCAATTAATTAATTCAAGGCTTGCCTTAAAGTAGAGCTGTATGTGCAGAGCTTTATTAAGGGAGTAATATGTACACAGTTAAAACAAACTTTCATTATTAATCATGAACAGGAAGGCCATAACGAATGTCCGGTAGCAATATGCTAATAAGCCACAGCCCGTTATCCAGCCAGCACACAACTAGGTGTGTGTTAAAAGAAGACTTTGCAGAAGCGCATGTGCATGAGTGTGTGTGTGTATCAGACGAAGGTGATGCGTGTGCGCGTGTTGTTAATCTGCCACACGTTGAGTTCTTCGTACTCCTGAAGTGCTGAGTTAAACTGGGCCGGCGTGAAACCGCGCGACACACACCGGTGTTCTGCGTCAGCCATGCGCACCGCCCGCGCCTTCCCTCCTTCAGACACCAGCTCACGCACCAGAGAAAAAATCACGTCGGCAGGACGCTGGGACCTACACACACACACACAGAGACAGACATACAGGTAAGACTCCATCAAGAACCACCCACAGTGTTTCAATGCCACCCAGTGAGCACTGGGATAGGCTCCAGCACCAGTCACAACCCAGTAGACGGGTAAGCAGCTTAGATAATGAACAGACACCACGTTAGTGTGCCATGTTCCTGCATTATGTGCATTACGTGGTGAATGATAGAGGTGTATACCTGGTGGTGGTCGACTTGTCAGGCTGCAGTGAGTCTTTGCTCATCTCCATCAGCCTCATGGCTTCATTTACGTCCTCCTTCTCTACCATGTCGACCATACGGAGGCGTGCCTGCAACACACACACACTCACAATAAACATCGGTAACACAGACACAACGTTCGCCACGCGGAGGTTAAACACAGATGTTCCACAGTGAGTTATGCCGGCACTGTCAGACCGAGACAAGTGCAATGCCTTATGGAAAATCCAGCAATTGCCCAAGTCTCCGCCTCTCAACACCAGCTACTCTCTCTGCTTCCTCCAAGCTCCGCCCCAAAGCTCCGAGCACGCAGGCCTGCGACAGGTCGAGGAGTAGTCAGTTTTGCATGGGTTTGCACAGCGGCGAGAGATGAAGGCTGAATGCCGACCCCGCAAAGCTGACCGCCACCACGACAAGACACCGGAGTTTGGCTCCCTCTGCTGGCCAGAAGTGCGAACTGCAGCTCACTTAATGATTATATTGCTTTGACAAGCGTGCTATGCAGTTGTGTGTGTGAAGTGCTGGCTCTGCAGTAGGTCGTGTGTTCAACTACCTGCACAAACAGCACTTTTAACACCCAGCCGCTCAAAGATCTCGATCAAATGATGCTCCATTTACAGTATACTATTTCATCAAGCACAGTGGATAATACCAGGCATGGAAAATTCACCAATATGCTCAATACAAGTACCCATAATGCACTGTTGTGTCATGAAGTGCAGTCTATAAATCAATAGGTGTGGTTTGGGACACAAACGCATATTATTCTGTTCCCTACATTCCACTGTCAGGTCAAACCTGGCACACTGACAGTAATCAGGAACCTTCTGCCAGGTCACTTATGCCACTTCAACTCCGATTGGTTGCAGTGATGTGGCAGGCGTAAGACAGAAGTGCCCACAATGCAGTAGAACACAAACACACTACCTGCACTGTAAGCACTTTATCACACACAAACCATTAACTCGTACCACTGAGGGTGTGTGCACCAGGGCAGCAGGGGAAGCTGCATATGTGTGTGTGTGTGTGTGTGTGTGTGTGTACACGTACCAGAGCAGTGGAGAGGCGCAGGATGGACAGGAGGGTTCTGGCAGAAGTAAAGGTGGTGTCCTTGCTGACTCGTGCCTCCTTCCTCATCTCCACATACGCAGCTGTGATGTAATCGGTCAGGGCCTCGGGGATGACCGGCTGCCTCTTCTTACACTTACCGATATATCGCCTGAACCACAGAGAAATGACAAGCAAGGACACATTAAAACATGGTCAAGGTGTGGCTTGAGTTTGGTGAATATTTCCATACACTAGTATGGACTGATCAAAAAAAGTGATCGATCAAGTATCAAATGAATAATATAGTACAATAATGAATCAAGAACTGGGAATTCACCAACACAAAAAAGTTAGAGAGTAGAGCTGATAAGGTTTATATTAACTGATTCGTGTGGATACCATCATTTCTATAGTAACACCTCACACGGGGATTTGTACAGTGGACAATTTTAAATGAGTGATGCAAAATGCGCAGGAAGTCCTGCATCCTGAAAAAAAATGCACATCTTGCTGACTGGCTGGTAGAATAAGTGATATTCATTTCTGGCACAACATTAAATGCAACTATAAACAAGTGTGTGTGTGTGTGTGCGTGCGTGTGTGTACCTCATGAGCTTCATGTCGATGGGTGTATAATGTGTAGGTGGCTGTTTGCAGTGCTGGTGGACGTGTGTGATGTGCTGCGCGAGCTGCAGGTCTTTCTGGGTGTCCGGTTTGTCCTGGATGAGCCAAAGCAGGTCGAAACGTGACAGCAGAGCCGCCGGAAGCTGGATGTTCTGCTCGATGCTTTTCCGTGGGTTGTAGCGGCCGAACGCGGGGTTTGCCGCAGCCAAGATGGAGCAGCGTGCGTTCAGTGATGTCATTATTCCTGCCTGTAACACACGATTGTTAAACAATTATGTCACTGGAATATATTAGGAAATGATCAATTCATCCTCCACCCCCACAGATCCTCTTTAACCACTTCAAAGAATGTCTCACACTGTATTTAACTACATACTATGGTACAACCTAAACAGGGTGACAAAAACAGTATACCAAATTTTAACCATGTAAGGGATCCGCTGCAAAAATTTATCCATCATTTCCATGGCAACGAGTCCCCAATATCTGACAGTCACTCAAATCACCATAATGCCACAACGTACCAAAAAATATAGTACGGCAGAATATAAACACAGAGCACGCGTCAGGTCAGAAACGATACGATACGATATGAAGCAGCTCATTGCGTCGTCGAGTTAAAATCTGATCCTGGGACTGCAGCCACAGACAGAACAAGCGAGAATGTTAACCCTGGTTTTTTAGCATCAGCCACTGACCCCTGACTGCATGATCTCCACTGCGTTAACCCCATGAACCTGTGCAGATTCGTTATAGTCGTCTTTATTTCAAAGGGGAAAATGTTTATGGTATGTTTTAACATGCAGCTCTTCATTATATAGTGATGATCTTGTCCTAATTGTGTAGGGGGGGGTTTGTCTAGAATATTAGAACCATAAAGGTGGCATACTCCATTACTTAAGCATTTGAAATGATATGCGCTTGGTGGCATTAAGGTCAGCCCTGTGTTAGAGACACAAACGCAGAAATTTGATATGAATTCAAATCCAGATTACCAGACATCTCTTTGTCCGGAAAGGCAGATTGCGTGGTTTATTTTATTTTGCAATATTTTGTGAAGCAACAGGGCCTTCATGACTTGTACAACCGAGAAGCAGGAGTGTGAATTTAGACGCACCGTGTGCCCTTCAGGTTCTACTGACTCAGGTGAATTCAAAATGATGTTTCTTGCCATCGCTTCGTCATACAGACAAGCGACTACAACTGTTAGAAAGGTCAGGTCGTGCTATTTTCCTGTGATGTGTGTGCTACACCTCGCTTCAACAAACTCCTGAGCAACTCCAAGAATAAGGGATCTGCATTTGGAGGCAAAATGCAGTCAGACAGCACATAAGATTTTCAGTTTCTTGTCTTTGCTTTGATACAACAGGTTTAGCCCAGTGGCCTAAACGTTACCTTGGCGATGGAGATGGTCTGCTGCTCCATGACCTCGTGGATGGCGGTTCGATCAGCGTCAGCCATCTTATCAAACTCGTCGATGCAGCACACGCCCAGATCGGCCAGCACCAGAGCCCCGCCCTCTAACGTCATCTCCCCAGTAACAGGATCACGCATCACTGCTGCCGTCAAGCCCACACCTGATGAGCCACGCCCAGTGGTGTACTGACCTACAGACACAGACGGACAGACAGACACAGTTCGAATGCCTTCTGCTATACTCTTTGGCAAACCAGTGCTGGAACACTAAGTGTGTCAGACTTACTGCGTGGTGCCAGGCGGTCGATGTAAGACAGCAGCTGAGATTTGGCCACACCAGGATCTCCCATCAGACAGATATTAATGTTACCTACCCAAATAAACACCAAATTAAACTTCAATAAAAAAAAAAAAAACAACCCTAAAGCATATTAAAGCTTGTCTGGAGAGCGAAGAGAAAACATACACACCCCTGATCTTCATGCCGCGCGGGTTCTGCTCAACTCCGCCCACCAGCAGCAACAGCAGCGCCTTTTTCACGTCCTCGTGGCCGTAGATCTCCGGCGCAATCGAACCTGCCAGCTTCTCGTAGAAATCCTCCTCTATAACAAAACCCACAAACAAGAAACGTGTTAGCATGACTGTTAAATCACAAGACGAGATCTGCCATTCCACACACACACGTTACGCATTACAGAACATATGTATACAAGCAACAGCAAGGCATTCATTCAACACACCTGTGATCTGTCTGAGCTCATCGTCCGTAAGGTCCTCCACCCCAAGTTCGTCATCCTCCGTCTTGTTCATCAGTGTGACAGAATGCGCCTCCAGATAGGTCTCAGACAGCAGACCCTGAGACACAGAGACATTCTGAATGAACCTAGTGTACTTGCTTTATATTGTTTTTAGGTACAACTTTTATTATTAAGGGATTCCAGCATTATTGAGTCAGTACAAAAACACTTTCCAAATATTACTTTTCCAACAATAACAAGAGAGTAATATTTGTACGTCAGCAATGAAAGCAACACATTACATAACAGACAAACATGATGAAGGCTACTGTGTTCTGCATGGAAAAAAAAAAACGTATTAAGTATGAGCTTTTAAGTCTCCAGAAGAGCTGTGGTAGATTCTGCAAGACGCTCAGTAAAAAAAATAAAATAAAATAAATAAATACAAATAAAAAGCTGATTTCCTTATAAATCTGCACACGTTGTACCTGGGAACACCAAATATGGACTTCCTGCAGTTTATTACCATTTACTGCACTCTTATGTACAAACATCATTATTAATAACATCATTAAGACCTCTTTCATTTTTACAGCGAGTCTTTACTGTGAATGTGCCCAAGACTTCTGCGTCGTACTGTACAGTAACCAGCTGGTAAGTTTTACTGATTGTAATGATTGGAGAATCTGCCACAGCTCTTCTGGAGACTTTGACAGTCACACTTACTTCTTTGGTGTGTGAATGCGAGTGTGAATGTGTGTGTGTATGAGCCCTATGATGGATTAGCGCCCTGTCTAGGGTGGGTTCCGGCTGAGCACCGGCTCCCCCGTGACCCCCTAACTGGGAATAAGCGGTACAGATACTGACTGACTGACTTCTTTCTTTCTTTTGCATGTAAAACCCAGCAGCCTTCGTTACGTTTTTTTTTTTTTTGGTCTGATCTGTAATGCGTTGCCTTCATTACTGACATTTCATTTTTTGTTACAAAATCTTTTTCTACTGACTCAATAAAGCAGCACTGTGACTAGCAGCGGTGTGTACAGACCTGTACAGCCTGTCTGAATCCGGTTCGTAGCAGAGGAAGGAAAACTCCGGAAATGGACACGTGATCTCCAGGCTGAGCTGCACGCGTGTTCTCTCCGCGCACGGACACGGTCATGCTGCGTGGGATATTACCGACCGGCACCTGCTCACTCTGTAACACACACCAGCATACAGTCACTCAACCACCGCTCCCAAAAACCACTAAATGACCAGTGCGTGCGGTTTTCTAACACACTTACATGCTCCTGGATGCGCAGCTCCTGGAACTTCACGAACTTTGAACCGCGCGTCTGCAAATACAGGCGGCCTCCCGACCTGTTGGTCACGCACTCCTGACTCGGACACATGATCAGCGGCATGAAGCTGGGAGCGGCGATCTGTCGCGCACAAACAGTTTCTGATCAGCACGTTAGACAGCAGTCAGTCGTCACCGTGTATGTATTTTTTGATACAGCTGATTAATACGGTGCTCTCTTTGCCATCGTACCGGTTGGTAAGTCTCCGCGCCGCACTGGTCGCATGTGTAGGTGGCAACTGCCATCATGGGTTTGACCTCAGAAGCCCTGGTAACGATGCCTCGGACAGTCACCAGCTTCCCGATGGAGTCTGCTTTAACGTCCCTGACGACCTTTGGCTTGGAGGAGGAAGGAGGGCGGAAATACAGCTCACTGAGAGAGAGAGAGAGAGAGAGAGAGAGAGAGAGAGAGAGAGAGAGAGAGATGAACAAAACGCAGGAGAAAGTGTTGACGGGGATGTGAATATTAAGAAAAGTGCCCGAAACACTGGTAGCTATAGCAACAGCGGCAAGTAAAAGTGAAATTTGATTTTAAAGTAATAGAAGTAAAATTTGGTGAAGAAGCTGTTGAAACAACGGCGTAACTTTCAGTAACATATCAGTAATAAGTACTATAAGAACTATAAAATTATAATCTTAGCTAATCCAACCCAAACAAAGTTATAACCCCAGCCAATCCATAACCATCTAAACACTAACAGACTTCATGCTGTCCTTAACGCATGGTGTGTCCCCAAATACAACCAAAGGCGCGGAATTGAAACGTCGCACGCTTTAGATTTAGAAAGTCCTGCTTTGGTGCAGTCGGCAGAGCGCCGTAACCTTAGACCGCTCTCTCACACACTCACAATCTTCTCATGAGCTCGGCTGGATACTGGTTCCTGGAATCGCGCGTGTCACCAGGGTCGCGACCTCTGCCCTCCATCATCAGGCGGTGCTCAATGTAAACATCCAGCGCATCTTTGGCCACCACCTGAAAACGTTCACAAAGAAGAAAAAATAAATAAATCACTCAGTCCAGTCAATGTACAAATCACACTGAGGTGATTTCAGGTATCTTAACTGTACTGCTGTGTGTGTGTGTGTGTGTGTGTGTGTGTGTATACCTCTCGCTCTCTGTACTCAGGCAGTAATTCTTGAACAGAATCGGAGAACAGCGCGGTGTAACGCTTGGTATTCTCACAAATGCTCTCCACCAGCTCCGGGTCCTCCTCTGCCAGGTCATCCAGATCCACCACCAAGGCCACCTGCTCTCTGTGAGCCAAAGACACCTACAACCCCAAGGGACAACCAGACCTGCTATGAGCTGTGCACTACAGGCATGTGTACATCTTACATCAGCACTGGTGTTTCTTTCTTTTCTACTATTCTTCCTTTACTACTGCAATTTCAAGATTTGTTTAATGGTCTCGGTTCTATATAGTTATATGTAATGCATGTGTGACTCGCGTTAGTCCTCTTATTTCTAATAACGGCTTTAAACAGCCGTTTCCTCACCCGTGTGTCAACGCAACACCCGAGGAGCCTGACATCTAAAACCGGCTATGTCTGAATTAAGACAGAATAATAAAGGAGTCGTAGTTACACGTGTGTGTAATGTAGTGTGTATTAGTGTGTATATACAGGCAGGCATTGCAGAGCCTCTGAAAATGTTCATCACTGGTGTATTTAAAGAGAAACGACTGCTGAACGTTCCCTTGTTATTCACTAGACTTTAAGTTAAGTATTAAAGATGACCGATGTCTTTTCAATTTTGTTATAAAAAAAATTAAAATATAAAAAGGTTTTTGTCTTTTCATCTGATAAGACAGGCGCTCATGTTGAGTTTTCATAGTATAGAAATAAATCAAGAAATAAAAGTAAAAAATTATGTAAATATCTACTTTATCCATGATTAATGTTTTATTTTATATAAAATATTATATAATAAATAATATGAATATATATTAATATATACAAATTTGTATATCTACAAATTATCTAAAAACTCATTTTGAATCTGTTTTAATATTTTAATTCATAAAAATGTATTGCATACATTTTTCAATTAAAAAAAATTTAATTTTATAAATCATGGTTAATTATTTAATCAGAGACCAGAAGTTAAATAGTTAAATTTAACAACAATTAAACACCTGGATATTATTAGCTATTTGAAAGTCAGACATTTTTGTCACTTGTGCTTGCACACTGAAATTGGACCTCCGCATTTAACCCATCCATGCAGTGAACACACACTAGGGGGCTGTGAACACACACTAGGGGGCAGTGAACACACACTAGGGGGCAGTGAACACACACTAGGGGGCAGTGAACACATGCCTGGAGCGGTGGGCAGCCCTAGTCACAGCGCCCGGGGAGCCAATGGGGGTTAGGTGCTTTGCTCAAGTCCTGTCAGTCACGGGAATCGAACCCAGGACCTTCTGATCACGGGGCAGACACCCTAACCACCAGACCATGACTGCCCCAGTTTCGGGCACTGTGTGTATTTTATTGTGACAAAAAAAATCTTTTTATTCGATAAGACATTATCAATATTACATCTTTATAAGAACGCAGCTGATTTCAGGAGAACGATGTGAACTACAGTGAAGTGGGAGGAAAAGTTCTCACCAGCTGAGCGCCATATTTGAAGACCTTCTTCCCGGAGTCATCTTCAGTGTAGAACTCCTGCAGGAAGCGCTTACACTTCTCTACACACACACACACACACACACACAGACAGAGAGAGAGAGAGACACACATACAGAGAGAGAGACAGACACACAGACAGAGAGAGAGAGAGAGAGAGACAGACACACACAGAGACGCACACACACAGAGACACATACACACACACAGAGACACACACACACACACAGAGACACAGACACACACACACACAGACACACACACACACACAGAGACACACACAGAGACACACACAGAGACACACACACACAGAGACACACACACACAGAGACACACACACCATTAACCCCCTGCAGGAGAAGGCGGGGCCTTTTAAAGCGCGCGACAGAACCCTGCACTGCGCGAGCCCGTCCGTTGATAAACATCAAGTCACGTGACACCACAAACCCCATCTCTCCCCTCCCCCCGCACAGGAAGTAACAACAACAAAGTGTAGTAAGATGAAATCCTGCAGCCGTTTCCACTAAAACCACCAGATCACACAAACACACCCCGAATCCACACACGATCACTAACAGTAATCCCTCACACACAGCCCGCCGGGTTACAGAACCATTACCGAGGTTTATTCACCCCTCACACCGCCGGAGCCTCTTCTCTCTCTCAGCCATCTTTTAAAAGATCCACACACAGTCCGGTCCGGCTTTGTTTTATACCCACCCGGTTCCGGGGCGGCCCGCGGCGATGAGGAAGGAGCCCGCGGTGTCGACGCCCAGGTCCGCAGCGGCTCCGCGGCCCGTTACTCCCCGCAGTGTGAACATACACACAACTTCGCTGTTTTTGTAAACAAAGGAGCACATGGCTGGAGAGCCCTGTAACACAGGCGGCTACTTCCGCCGCGCGCACGCGCTCTGAGCGCCGCTGCAAATAGTGCCTCCTGGTCATCGCTGTTGCAAAGAACAAAATAAACAGAAAAATCAACCCGGTGCTTTCTTTAGGAAGATTAACGCCGGGGCCGTAATATAAGAGGTCATGGGGCTCCGAACACTCCGGCACCGAGAGCGCGAGGATGTGGAACCGTGTGTTGCGCGCGCGTACACGCGGATGAAGCGCCAGCTGCGTCACAGCTCACCCCCCTACCTACCGAGCTAACTGCCGTTTACTTACTAACTACGGCTTCGTCCCAAACCGCACTCTACCGCAACTCAGAGGGGGGTAGACTAGTACGAACAGACACTGGTACACGCGCCCTACTTAGTGCCCTAACACGCGGAGTGGGACGGAGCCACGGCGGGACCGTTTCCTCCACAGCGTGGTGCGGGATTAAAGACATTCGCTTTAACTGGAATATTTTTTATTAAATGTTTAATAGATTATTTGATTTTAAATTATATTATTGGTTAAATATATATGAAGCGTGTTGCTAGCGCTTAGTGTTTACATGGCTGAGCACGCGCTCTCTCCGCTCTTTGTGTCAGTAGGTCCATCCGGGTAACTTCAGTCCAGCCCCTCCATCCGGGTTCTTTCAGGGTACCATGGAGCACGGGATGTGAGATAGAAAACTTCGGTTTAATTATATACACTAAAAGTTATAGCGTGTTTGTGAGGCTGATTCACCACGCGATTCTTGAACGACTTAAAACCAAAACAACCCAATGCCTGAAAATGCAGGTTGCTGGTTAAAGACAGTCAGCCCAGTGGTTATTAGCAGGAAGGCTAACAATGGCCATGCTCTACAGCCGCCCGGTGCAGTGAAGCGCCGCACCGTGAAAACACGCGCCACCAAATCAACTCCAACCTACAAGTAACAGCACACATAACCGCACTTATGCAGCTTTCGAGAAACCACCAGACTATAAAGTGTGTGTGACTTAGTTTACGGTAAAGTATGGAGAATTAACCAACTTCAGAGCTCGTGCACTCACTCACCTTTCTCCGCCGCGTAGTCCTTCGGTGCCATTTTTCAACAAAACAAGATCCAGACACCCGGGCACTTCAAATTCACAAGAACGAGGCACAGATCACCACTAGTTGTTTCCACTTCTTTAAATAATATGCCTTATTCCTTGCGTCGGATACACACGCTGCCCACAAACAAGAACTACTGCGAAAACTGGCGCGAGTCTTCTCACACTCTCCACCAATGAGAAGCCCGGACGACCTGCGGCCCAAACCAATGAAAACGCCCGGACACCCGCAATCCGAGCCAATCAAACTGCGCGAACGTGTGTTCCAGAGGGCGGGATTTCTTCATGGCGCGAAAACCGAGAGGACCGCGATGTATCACGTGACCGCAGAGTCCAATTGAATTGCGTGATACAAGCGCGCCAAAATGGCTGCCGGAACAAAAGCGTCGGGAGCGCGCGAGGCTGGAGGTTTAAAGCCAACAATAAAATGGCGGCGCTCGTCAGTCATCAGACAAGAGAGAGAGAGGGAGAGAGAGAGAGAGAAGGAGAGAGAGAGAGAGAAAGAGAGAGAGAGAGAGAGAGAGAGAGAGAGAGAGAGAGAGAGAGAGAGAGAGAGAGAGAG
>JAOTRJ010000027.1:8299509-8309788 GCA_028564905.1 Leptodoras praelongus | reverse complement strand
GCTGTGTCTGTCAGCACAGTGTCCAGAGCATGGAGCAGATACCAGGAGACAGGCCAGTACACCAGGAGACATGGAGGCGACCATAGGAGGGCAACAACCCAGCAGCAGGACCACTACCTCTCAGAAACATGTCATACCTTCGAGTTGTAATGGTGTGGGGAATGTTTTCTTGGTGCACTTAATAGCAGTCAGTCATTGCTTGAATGGCACAGCTTGTTTGAGTGTTTTTTCTGACCATGTGCATCCTTTGATGGCCACAATTTACCCATCTTCTAATGGCTAGTGAAAGCTTGTGATAATATATCATGTCACAATGCAAAAGTCATCTAAAACTTTTCATAAATATGACAATGAGATAAATGTTCTGTTCTTCATATGCCTTCCCAGTCACCAGATCTGAATCCCTTTGAGCACCTTTGGGATGTGGTACAACAGGAGATTATGAAAGTGTAACTTAAAAATCTGCAGGATTTGTGTGAGGTAATCATGTCCACATGGACCCGAATATCTGTTTCCAACAAAGAAAGAGTATCTGTCCCCTTCCCCATTTCTTCTATTTTTGCATATTTGTCACACTTGAACATTTCAGGTCATCAAACTACTTTTAATATTAAAGACTAAGCCAACCCAACTAAACATAAAATGCTGTTTTAATCATTTTATTTATTGAGCCTTTCCTGCCCTATCAGGACTACCTGGCCCTATGTGAAAAATAATTGCCTCTTAGCTAATAAATCAACCAATAAACCAAATTCAATAGACTATTTCTCTAGCCACACCCAGGCATGATTACCACAAGACCTGCTGAATCTAAACATCACTAAACAGAATCTGTCTGGCATTGCAGCATCCACCAGTCGGGAATGGGTTACAATGTCATTCCTAAGACTCTGGGTCTCCAGTGAACCACAGTGAGAGCCATTGTCCACAAATGTAGAACTCTTGGAAATTTTCAAGACATCATTGACAACATATCCAGAAGGTCACAAAAGAACCCAGACAAACATCGAAAGAACTACAGGCCTCACTTGACTCAGTTTAATTAAAGGTTACTGTTCACAAATCCACAATAAGAAGGTCACTGGGCAAAAATGGCATCCATGGGAGAGTTTCGAGGTGCTGAACAAAAAGAGCACAAAGGCTCTTCTCACATTTGACAAAAAACATCAAGTCTGCTCTCCATCAGAAAATCCTACAGGAGAATGTCTGAAGAATGTCTTTAAGTTGGTGGCCTAATGCTCAAGCACAGTTGTTATGCATCAATACAACACATATCCGACATGTACACAAACCCACCTCTGAATGGTTCACAAGAAACAAAATTAATTTTAAGTAGAAATAATAAATTGTAGAAGAGTGGGTAAAGAAGAGTGGGTAACGAAGAGTGGGTAAAGATTCCTCCCACAGGAATGTTAAAGACTCATCAGAAGTTATTAAAAACATATGATTGCAGTTCTTACTGCCAAGGGTGGCACAACCACTTACTAGATTTGGGGGAAATTACTTTTTCACATGTGATACAGGTTTTGAATAAATCTTTATCTTCAATGAATGGAATCATTTAAAGCTGCATTTTGTTTTTACTCATGTAGTATTCATCTTATATATATAAACAGTTCACTCATAGATCTGCTAATACAGAGTGAATGAAGTGAAAACAAAAACAATACTCAGTTCACCAAGGCAACACACTTCTTTGCATGAAATCACAATATTCCACCCTTATTAGATTTTTAGAATGTTCTACCATATTCACTGAATTAGTCATTATGCTGTCTGTATGCAGCAGGGTGATGGTTGAGGGGCTATACCCCTCCTTTTCTTTCTCTCTTTCCACTGTGTCTAGCCTTTAAGGTCTGGCTTGTTTACATTCCTCTCAGTTAATAAGTGTTTGTCTGAGCCCTGGCAGAGGCTAAAGATCACCCTACAGGAACATACTGGGCACTTCTATTCCTTGCTGTCTAAGAAGGAACACGGATGATGTGGTTCTCCCGTTCAGCTATTAACTATAATAATAACTAAGGCATTAACACAGATCACAGTGGGTATCAGATGGTCCCTCGGCATAGTAATGCACACTCACATATATGTATAGACTCTTAGGTTATGACAGTTTGCACAGTGTATGAACAAAAACATTCAATTGACATTTTATTTAACAAAACAAACATTGTAATCATGTATTAAAATGGTAATTACTAGAGTGAACATACATTCATAAAAATTTGCACCCTCTTTCTGTGATTCTGTGCACTGGTGACTAGAGGATAATTAATGCTCCTGACACAGTTTCTAGGCTGTCCACCACCAGCCCTGGATGGACAGCAAGAAGCCTGTGGGGGTAAAACATAAAAGTTTCTGTTTAATCCTGACTTTAACATGAGTACCAGGCACAACACAGATCCAGTGCTAAGGGTTAGGGTCCTGAGAATGGTTAACCACTGTGTTAGAATTAGGAAGAGAAAGCTCAGACTGGTCTGCTCTATGAGGGGGTCTCACTTTAGTGTTTGTGCCTTTTGTGGGGTTTTTGTCACCTCAGCTGCTCACCTATTGAAAGGAAAGCCTAAGATATGTAAAGTAGTATCTTTTTGTAGTACTTTTTTGGGAAACAGTAAATACTCAAACATCAACAGAAGAAAATAAAGAATTTAAATTAAATGTTTATATTGAGCAGAAGTCTAAGTACTTGTTTACTGAAGGACATCCTTTAAATATGAGCAGCTTTTATATATTTTTACTTTTTATTAAGGCCTAGTGACATACTGCAAGGGGTTTGGCTTGCCTCCCGCCCAGCATTTCTAAGCAGGTCTAGACTTGCCCATTCAAAGCAGAGACATAGCCAGAAGAATTACACATGGCAAAGCTTGAACCTGGCTGCCATGGCTTTGTTGTGTTTCTTTTTCTTTATCTCTATGTAATTCTCACCCTCTTTCCACTCTCATGGAAAGTCTGATGTGTCCTTTCTTCTAGACGTCCATAGATCATGCTTCTCTACTAATGTATGTGATAATTGCATTGATTGAACTCAGTTAATTGCAGTGATTGAACTCAAAACAGTTCTATCATATTTGATCATTCAGGCCTGCTGTTCCACATAGGCCTTATTATTGTACAATATTTTGACCCATGGAAAATATGATCATATCAACAGTTTTCTAGCTGTTACTGAAGAGGTGAGGAGGTGCTTCCAAAACATAGGTTTTTATTCACATTTTAGGAAGCTGACACAAGTAGCCCTGTTCCTCTTGAAACCACAGGTAGTATTATAAGTTTTGGGATTACAAAATACATCTACTACCATAAAGAACATAACAGAAATAAAAGAATGACACAGAATGACAGCTTATCACTCCAAGACTTGATGATCCTTCTTAACTGGCTAAGGTGGTGAACAGTTTTGTCATGGCAATCTTTTGCCATCTCATCCCCCTCTGCTTTCTAAACACCTACAAAAGAGAGTCACAGCTTTGTGTAATGAATAAGAGGCCTCCCACAGTTTCACTAGGCATTGTTCTCTCTGCACTTGCTCACTATGTGTATTGCCAACTAAGTTGGTGATGGATGTCAGATTACTCTGATACTAGGGTCTCATTCACAAAGAGGCAATGACTCAGAGAACACACACCATAAACCCACCAGAAACTCTGCATACAATGACTAACTGCTCTTCTTTGACATCCACATTTCATATGCATCTGTGTCTGTGAAGAAATATTTGGATATATTTCTTAAGAATATATTTCTGCTTACTGGCAGCATAAGTGACATCACTGGCAACATGAAGAAACCACTGTGAAGAATCCCTGTAGAGGACATATTGAGATAATGTATAATCCCAATGCTCCACTTTTTACTAATTTGAGCTCACACTGAATGCCTCATTTGTTACCTCATCTCTAGGATTTTGTTCCAGTTTTCTATAGGCATGTACTGTAATAATCTCTAACAAACTGCTATACTTGATCAAGAAGGGCCCAATTATATAACAGTGCATTAAACATCGTCTGGACTTTAATGATTATGGAGCACAGACCTTCAGAAGATAGAAGATATGCAAATAATTCAATGCTATTATAGCACTGAGAAAATGGTCTAAATGGGCAAGAAATCCAAAGTTTGTCCATGTGTATGTCCACTCATACACACTTCTTGATGTTTTAGCATATCACTTTGGCTACATAAGTATCATTTAAAAACTCTGCACAATCACTGTGACAAATCTTTGGTAACACCAGCCTCTTTCTCTTTTTGTGTTTTGCGGCAACTGTTATGGGCGCTCTCCCATTTTGCATCCAGTCTTCATGACAATGGCACCCACAGTTACCCAGGAGACAGGTCTTTATGTGAGGGGCATGTGCTGAAAGAAGATGTTTTCTACCTCTCTCTTGTCCAGTTTTCCCCCCTTTTCAGCTTTTTTTTGGAAAAAGGGGGTAAGACTTTGGAGATGATTCCTGAATCATCTGTGCTCTCTGCTTTTGGTACATAGATACAGGAATAGCATTGTAGTTGTGGTGGCAACAGTGGAAAATCTATCCTGAAAACACAGCTTGATACTAGCTCTGATATGAAGTTGTGTTTGACCCTCATAAGAAATGTATGGCTACCAGACATTTCTTATCTGACAGTGTATGTGATGTTCCTTAATTAAATTCACAGCACAGGATGTCTAAATGTCTATTTTCTCTTAAAGTTATTACACAAATATGGTTTTAAATATTGCTGATCTGGCTGAAAAAACTATGGTTAACACTTCATCAGGGAGCTCTCTGTGCAGGCAGCCTACAGCTGTGATGAACAATAATGCTTGTATCAGATTACACTGGCCTCTCATTTAACCAAGCCGCAACATTATAAATACCAACCAGGCATTAACCCTGAAAAGACTCTTCCATCAAGGATCATTCCAGAGATAACCTGTCCACTGTCCAATAGTTAGGTAAAGCATTATATAACAGCTAAAACAGTGTTAAATCAACATTTACAGTTTTATTATAATCTTTGATAAAGATAGTTAGTATAAACATTAAACGTGTTAATTCAACAGGGGAAGTGATAAAAAAAATACATAAAATGAATAATAACCCTAACACAATGCTGCCCCCAGCATCAAAATGCCATTTAATTATGACAAAATACTATATTCTTAGGAACTAAATGGCATTGCATGTATATCTTTTAAAATAATCAAATCACTAATCAAATGGTGGTGGTAGTTGTGGTACTAGCCAATGGATTGTTCAGCCAATGATATATGAGGGAGTGGAACACGTTTTCCCAAGGCTCCACCAATGGGAAGAAGGTCTGGAACTATAAGGGATGTGAATTTAGCACAAAACAGTTACACACCATACTCTAAGCCAGTATAAAGACTCACCTTCACAATAACACTGACTGGAACACTCTATCAGCATAAGCCCACATATAATTATTCTCACTAAGAGTGCCAAGCTGTATTCATATTTAATGGTTAAACTCTGAAGGAGAATAACAATATTTCATTCAAATTTCATTCTAACCCTGATGCAAAGCAACACATCATAACATTTCTTTGTGAGTTATTATACTTGCCACATTAAACATTATAGTCATATGCATCAGCAACTGAGTTGCACATGTGTATTGCATTGTTGAGATTTGATAATGTAATTTGTATAAAATATTATACTGAAGGTGTATGCTAATAAAAAAAGTTTAGATTTACCAGTGAAAATAATTGATTAACTATGACAACACTAACATCTACAGCATTTAATCAAAAGATTTTTTTAAGAAAACGTGTAAAAGTTTAATTGTAACCAGCTGGCACTTTCATTTTAAAACATTAATGACATTTCGTTTCAGTATGTGCTTGCATGTATTTGAAATGACAAATACATTGAATCTAATCTAATCTAATTATAAATTAATTCATCTATCTTATATTAATCACATTTCAGGGTGCCATTCTAATGCATATTTTTGCTTATGCACAATTTTAATTGTTAGTATATGATCTGCAAAGATGGCTTTCACCTTTTTTGTTGTAATGTGAAAGAAAACAGTTTCAGTAAATGAAACCTCATATAGCTAGGAGTCAGTATTAACATTGTGGTATATGTTTATTTGCATATTTTATTTTGTTCCACTCATGCAGGGTCCTCAATTGCAATATATGATAACATTTACATCTTCTTATAATTTGTAGATGCTACAAATACGTTTTTATTGGTTGATTTTAATTGCAGTTAGTTAAAATGAACATCTAGTCTGCAAGAAGAAATTAGGATTTACTTTTTGATATTAATTTATGCACTGTTTCTTTCTGTATTTCTTCATTGTAGTTATGATTTCACAGTCCAGTCATGAAGAATTTGAGAACCCAATATTACAGCAATATTTGATTAACGGCTTTAGGTAACTCACTTGCCATATGAGTGTGTATGTGTGTGTGCATTTGTGTGCTTTGGTTAGACATTATCTGGCTCAAGAGATACTGATGAACTCTTCAGAGAAGAGATTCAATCTTACTGTCAATGTTGTCATTGAGTGAGTCTTCCAGATCAAAGAGTTGGTTGATGTTAACAGTAGAATTACAAAGAAAATCAGGATGGTTCCCATCTTCTTCTTCTGCCCAAGGACTCTGTAAAAATTCTGTGGCTAAAAATGTCTCCTTGTCAAAGTCTACATCACTGTCCTTTTGTGTTTCTATTAGCATGGTACTCTCTGCAGTACTGATAGAGGTTTCCTGGGAGCTAACATGAATGCCATGTATCATGAGGTCCTGATCTTGTGGTATTGGGCTCAAAGGACCACCCTCATTCAGGCTCAAATCCCCATTCAGAGCTGAATTTAGCAGAGCATCCCAATCAAAATTACCCTTAAGAGATCCCAGAACCTTTGGTTCCTCCATGGCTAGATGTGGGGAGCTAGAACGGCACAGAGCCTTGGCACCTTCAGCCTGGTGACCACATGGCTGTTTTCTTTTGCAGCCTTTTACTGTGCTCCAGGAATCAAATGAGGTTGTTTCTGCTAGGTGGTGATCCCAGTTCTGGTCAAGTCCAGTGACTTCCTCAAATTCTTCTAAGAGCTGCTGTGACTCAGGATTAACATGGAAAGCACCTGTGACATTTGTTGGTATGGTCACAACTGGCTGGGAAATCATTCTGAGTTGATTTTTAAGAGCTGGGTTAATCTGTACTGGAGGCACCCTTCGCTTCTTATAAGCCCCAGTCAGGAGACGTTCAGCATATTCCGGATCAATCTTCCAGAAACCCCCCTTTCCTGGCTCATCCTTCTGCCTTGGAACTTTTATGAAGCATTTATTCAGTGAGAGATTGTGCCGGATGGAATTCTAAAATAATTTATTTGGAGAAAAGACAAAACCACAATAGCTTCTTTCATTAATCACTCTGGGAATTTCATTCTTTTACTTAATTATGTTTCTCTTAAGCAAAGCAGAAAGTACACTGTTGGGAATGCATGCACTACACAATTTTAATCAAGACCATCATAGACTGAAAAACTACCACAAATGTCTTATATTTAAATGTTACACCTGAGCCTTTGATCTTAGTTAAACATTATAACTTAATGTTTTGGTTTAGAGTGGCTGAAAACTAAGGAAATGTCTGGCTAATCCTCCAGAAAGCTAGAGGGTTAATTAATCATTCACCAAGTGTTTTTTTATTTCTTAAAAAATACCATATTATATTAGGACATCTGATGACTAAACAAGACTAAAGCTCTTTCCTTTTATGTAAAATCAAGCTATACAGGACCTATACTTTTCTTCAATGCCACTGTATCTGTATGGGTCCCTGCTCATATAAAAGACAGTCACTGTGCTAAGCAGAGTTTAGTTTCTATCCAACAACCAAATATGGTCTGATATGGATACTATTATAATTGCTCTTTCTCTCACACTGTAGTGTACTATAGCGACATACTCAAATGTATTTCTGCTGTGAATACACTTGCCACATTTGACTTTTTGAAGAGGCAACTATCATCAACTCTAGGTGACCAGTATAACTTACCTGCCAGGTGGGGTCAGCATGGCGGAAGTAGCAGAAGTTGTCAGTGATCCATTTATAGATACAGGAGAGTGTGATTTTGCTTTTATTGCTTGCCTGCATAGCCATGCAAATGAGAGTGGCATATGAGTATGGTGGCTTGATGTGAGGGTTTGTCTTGTAGTCAACCTCATCTGGGCAGTGTCCATGAGCAACCAAGCAGGGCAGTGTGCACAGGGAAGGAACTGCTGTTGCTGTGGGCTTACCAGGGGTCAATGGCATACCTATGGTGGCAAGGTCGCCTGCTAGAGGAGATGCAGGGGCTTCTCCACCCAGTTGCTGCTCAAAGAGGTTGCTCTGATGTTGGCTAGTAGAAATCACTTGTTGCTTTCCACTGGCACTAAGGATAGAGAACTCTTGCAACCACTGCAGACTGGTCAGGCTGTCATCCAGATTGTCAGAATGGCTGCTGTTGAAACTGTTGCTTTCTATTAGGTCCTTGGTCTTTGTTGCAGGACTGACTACTTCTTCCTCCAGTCCCACTGAGCCCTTGGACCATGAATCTATATAGGTCAATGACAGCATGTCCCTCACCTTGTAATGCACTTCTCCAACTGTGACCTGAACACAAAACACTCATAAGCCCATCTAGTCCAAAGCAAGTTTCAGTTATGCATGAGACAAACATTAACTTGAACTTATCAAAGTAGCTCAACTTTAAAAGTATAAGCCTTAAGTTGTAAGTATCTTTCATAAGAGTCTGATATAAGAATGGTATTGAGTCAGCTATCAAGACATTCTAAACTCCCCAAAACTGATGACACGACTGACCGAAGGTCATAGAATTTCCCTGAAAAGTCACAGCTAGCTGTATCGACTGCCTGACAAAGTCTTCCAAAAGGAAAATCTTCAAACACAAATACTTTGATAGACCACAATGATTAAATGTCAGCCCACCCACTGAATTACTGGTCGAACGAGTGTTCTGAACAAAACTTGGGCTATATATTGGGTTAAATGTTTAGTTAGTTATGTGGTTAATGAAAATTGGTTACATTATCTGAGACTTAATTTTTCTGCTTGCATCTATGGTGAAATGAACAGCACAGTCTACATCATGAATGCATTTATATATAAGTGTTAATTACATGTAAGTGTTTTCATCTATAGTCAATAATTCTGCTTAGGCTATTTTTAAAAAGTTGGTCAAACTCACCTGCTTTTAAGTTAAAATAAGTGGGTACACATCCAACATCCGTGTATATCCGAGTATATCCTTATTAGAACCAGCGCGAAGTAACGTTAACTCTTGATTGCGAACCCGAAGTGAAGAACTGGTGATTTGCGTTGATGCGCGTCTCCAGTACAGGGGGCATAAATTTACCCTCGGCTCTGGCAAAACCTGCGCGCTCAGGGGGAGGGGGGTCTCATTTAATACCTGCTGCAGGAGGTTTGTCCCGCAACTATAGCAACGCTACGACCCCCCCCCCCCCCCCCAAACACATTCCCGTGTTTCTATTGGCTCGTAAGTTGCTATAGAGCTCAGTGTTCTCACTCCTCGCACACAAGTTCTCTTGTCACGCAACTCAATTCGGCCTAAGTGGTAAAACAGTGGGCGAGGACGAGGCGAAAGATTGTTTTTAATATTTTCTTTTTCTCGTATTTGATCGTCTGTTGAGGAAAGCTCCGTTCAACGTTCAAAAAAGTGGCTTTTTTAGAAAAAAATAGATCTATGGAAAAACATTTTTTCCCTCTGCTCTTTTACTTATTATCGCTAACTGCTAACATGCACATTCCTTCACAAACATTCTACTGGTGTTTGGGCTTTGTTATAATAATATCGTTGATATTTTCCACTGAAGCTGAATTGCTACTAAAGCTGTTATGATTACACGTGAAAGAACATGAGCAGGAAAACCTCGAGTACTTTAACCTCTTGTTTTTTTCCAAAACCCTTGAAATGCTCTGCAGCACGCCTAGTTTTCATCTTAACGCTTTATCAACTCTTGCGTTCTGCCTCATTCTGACACAGGATTATTTTTATACCAGGAATCTGAGCGGTCCATGCATGTGGCCACTGTATGCAGTTCACACACACACACACACACACACACACTTGGAAGGTCCACAATGTCAAATTGAAACTAATAATAACAACAGTTTAAACAATTCTGACTATTTATTTCGAAGATATTGTATGCACAACACAAAATCAGTCAGTCATTTTCTGTACCGCTTATTCCCAGTTACGGGGTCACGGGGGAGCCGGTGCCCAGCCGGCAACTCTG
>JAOTRJ010000027.1:7520749-7532334 GCA_028564905.1 Leptodoras praelongus | reverse complement strand
GTCTGGAGTGATATACACTCAATCCCTCATCTTGTTCAGTCAAGCTGATGAAGATGGCCAAGTGGACTCAATTACTAGGAAGTGGACGATGATGCACTGAAAATGTCATTTGCTGATTAAATATATACAGTAAAAAATCTCTCACTTGGCAATATCGATTGTTAGTCACAAAGCTGCTTGTATGAAAAACCTGTGATGTAGCATCATATAAACAGGCTTTATATATATATATATATATATATATATATTTTTTTTTTTTCCCAACCTCCACTTATGGAATCATTTGTCCGTTAGGATTTTTTTGGGGGTTCAAATTTGCCGTTGCAAACAGTGAATACTGACTAGCTGTTTGTATTTAGATCATGTGACTTTGCTAAAATGGAGAACGAGCATGTCGCTGTAGCCATGGCTACATTTGCTCCCTGTATTTCCTGTTCCTCAGTGACCTTCACCGTGATCGCTGTCCTCATCTCCGGTCTCTCTCTCCATGCTCACATGCTGAGATTTATTACCCACTTTCCCAGGTGCTGCAAAATGTCTTGGCATCTCTGGCTGCTCAGACATGCTCAGAAGTGTTGGACACTAATCCTGCATCGTGATTTTCGCCTGCTTTGTGGCACCACATGGCCGCCAGTGTAAACACATGGTTAATGATGAGCACAAAAACAAGGCTGAACTCGTGCAGCGAGCACTTTTATAATATAACTCAATCTAGAAGCAATTGAATTATTATTGAAGTGCTGTTTGAGTCACAAACAGATTCAAATGTTAGTGGAGAAAAGTTAAGGTGGTCAGTTCGGATGATCTAATTGCTGAGTCCAGGTAAAGAAGGCATCTCAGACATGATTCATCACATGGTGGGCTTGCTGTTCAGAAAAGCCACCGTTATAACTGAGTGAAACGGCTATATACAGAACCGTGTTTTCAGTCTCGTCTCGTACGCGCTGGTCATTTGGAGTGGTTTAAGGCGAGGCCGCAGTCCCGGTCCAAGGTTGTGTGAGCCAAGATAAATCGTGTCCGTGTCACAAGAAACAGATCAATACAGGTAAAAAGGGCACTCCTGCTCATGCTGGTATCTTTAAAAAGTGATGCAATTTCACTGTATATTCAGTTTTTACACACCACTGGAAGTATGTAAAGGTCCACTGTGTGGTTTTAAACGTTGTTCAGAATTTAGCAGGTCCACACCTGAGGAGAGAGAGAAAAGGGAACAAGGTTAGAAATGACACTACTCAAATAAAAAAGGGGGATGAGACAGTGAAAAGTAGTCTCTTAGTGGTATAATTATTTCTCCAATTTTCTTCCTGATTTAATCATTTGCCACTCACTAGCCAGCTCTCCCCTATCAAATAAACAGCTACCAATCAGGGATTGGAAACAATGCCCGTTTCCTTTAAGACACATGAAGCCAGTCAGTGGCTTGTTTTCGAACTGCTGTTCATGCTGTGTCACACGGCAGCACAACACACTCAGAGGAAAGTGCCTTCTTCCACATACATGAACTCACACAGGCCTACAACTGGATAGTGTCTGTGTGGCTGACAAGCGAGACAGTGTATTCTATCCCTCCCACCCACAGAACATGGCTAATTTTGCATCTTTGTTTCCCAGCCAGGTTGCTGCAGCATGCACAGGTTGCTGCTGCAGTCAAGATTTGACCTCACAGTCACCTGGTAATAGGCAAAACATTTGTCTGTTGCACCACAAGGAAGTAAGCAGGATCAATTTGCCCTTTTTTTAACACAATCTTAACAGTTGAGAGACATGTCTTAAATTGTATACTGTATACAATAATGTTCTCACGTTATATCGTGCTACACTGTTCAAGGATGATCATTTGAGCAAGCTGGAATCTATGATACTATCAAAGAGGCTCAACAAGGGGTAACAAATGGCAGTTAAATTCAACAAAGGTACCAAACAAACTGGAATAAAGCACAAGCTTTATTATATAGCACAAGCTACAGTGGATCAGTTGCCCTTAGCAACTTTGTTCATAAGAGGAGGACACATTAACATTAGCACTGAGTGGATACTGAGGACCCGCAATAATAGATAATAGATAAGTCAATTTCTGATGTTTGTCAAGCAAAAAAAACCTAACCTTTAAACAGTGCTAAAGACAGACATGAAGCCAGGAATAAAAGTGATGGAATAAAACTGAGCCCAACCTTCACTGTGCTGTCCACAGCTCCAGAAAACAGGCGCCCTCTAGAGACAGCCAGTGCAGTGACGCTGCCTTGATGACGCAGCAGAGTCTGTGTGCAGATCATGTTGTCCATACTCCACACCTGGACAGTTAACACAACCAAGACATTATTCTTCACACTTAAAATGACTAACATTCTAGCAAGAACACTGGACTAGTTGCACAATGTTCATATGAATGTTTCTTGAATGTTTTACCCTAAGTGAGCGATCGTAGGAGGCACTGAACACTTTGGTCTGGTCTGGAGTGGAAATGACGGCCAGAGCATAAACCGTTCCTACATGTCCCGTTAGTGTGCGCACCTGCTCTTTAGACTCGATATCCCACACCTTGGGAGGATAGAGAAAAGAATCAAACACGAAGAAGGAGGATGGCTATTAACATTACACAGAAATGAGCTGTAGCTTTTTGGGAAGACTCACATGGATGAGGTTCTCGTACGTGCCACACACTATGTGGTGGTTGGTGACAGCAATGGAGTAAACACTTCCACCAGAGGTCTGGAGGACATGGACGCACTCAAGAGAACGAATGTCCCAAATCTGAGGAGAGAGATTGACAGAAAGAGGAAACGATAGCAAGAGGTTTATAAATGGGGACTGTCGTGCAGATCACTTTCCTTTTTTAAACACGTCTCTGATTATGATTATAAAGTCATCCTTTTTATATTTTTAAGTATTACAATTTTATTTATGACCACAAACTAATTCTTAATGGTTTAAGCATAAAAATCTAACTTGATGTTTTGATTCACAAGATCCATACTTTTGTAAGCAAGGAATTTCATGTAACTAGACCTATAAATGCTGTAAATTAGCCAGTTCAGTTATCAGCCAGATATTCAAGTGCTGTTCAGTAACAATATGACTTTGGTAAGTATTTCAAGAATAACTGCAAACAATAAAGTGCAGCTTTAAACTTGGTTCGTTACAGTATATCAGTTTACCATGACATTTGATTAGACTGTGGTAAACTGATCATGATCATCTTTTACCTTTATGGTTTGGTAGGATCCACTATACAGGTGATTCTGAGATGCCACCAGCGCTCGCACCCAGTGATTCAGACCAGTAAGCTCTTTCTTCAGCTTCAGCTCCGTGCCCACAATGTCCCACACCTAGACACATACACAAACAAATAAGCAATGACGACACCGTTCAGTCGTGTACCGCCTGTGAGCACTACCCAGAGCTAAGAGTCTTGTTAATGCCAAAAGTGTTTTTTTGTGCTTTATTTAATAAAACATATGCACAAATAGCACATGTAGTGTCTGTCAGTGTGAGTCACCTTAATTGCTTTGAGTGATCCACTGAAGAGCATGTTGTGTGAGGAGACGAGTGTGCACACTGGATTATCGTGTGCACGGATTGTGTTCACTTTCTGCAAGTTCTGAATGTCCCAAACCTGCATGTGCACACACACACACACACACACACACATACACAAGCAAAATGTGGTAAGCACTGCAAGCTGACACCATTATTGTGACAATGTTCCAAAAGTTGTTTGCATCAGACTGACTTACAATGATGGTGCAATCTGCTGAGCCACTGTACAGCTTATTCCTGTGTGAGAGAGAGAGAGAGAAGAGTATGAGGAAAACAAGACAAAATTGTACTGTAAACAGAGAGACCTGTAAGCATTTGTCACATACACTCACCCCTGAATACACAGTGCTAACACGATGCCATCGTGGCCCTCCAGAGTTTTCTGGCACTTGTATGTGGTACAGGTGTCCCAAACCTTAAAAGTAAAAAAAAATAACACCGTCGTTTATTATTATTACATGAACACCGTATCAGCGCACTCTTATACTTTTACAGTGGACATATAAAGCTTAATGTACCTTGATGGTTTTGTCTGAGGAGCCGCTGAAGAGGAGGTCACCGGTGGAGTAAACGCACAAACACCACACCGGACCCTGATGACCCACAAACGTGCCTTTACACTTGAAAATCTGCTGAGGGTCATAGGCTAAAACAAAATACAAAAACTAAAGGTTATTATACATATATAGCCCTACTGAATAATATTATAGTTACATAATAAACATGTATTTATAATATACAAATTATAGATCATATTGCTTTTTGACACTGAAGAATGACAGAACATAGGGATAAATGATCAACAAGGCTCCTATCTGACAGGTTTCCTACATCTTCAGTGAGTCAGTTTATTTTAATGTGATGTAAAATATATATATATATATATATATATATATATATATATATATATATATCCTGATGTCAGAGAGAATACTCACAGCCGAGGATGCCCATGTTAAGCCTGGCATTAATGTGTGAAAGTTCATCCTAAAAAAAGAGAGAAACGGTTATTATTTATAGTTTATGTATTACAAAAAAACAGTTGTATACAAACAGCAAAACCAGACTGTGCAATAAAAAGTGACAACATAAAGGCATGTTTTGTCTAAATCTAAATACTGCTATTATGGAGTAAATCTATCTAACTATCTCTACTCCAAATGACCTACAAATTATTAACTTTGAAGCTCATCTCAACAGGGTCATGTAATTATATATTATAATATTTCTCCTTACGTTAAGCATCGAGGCATCTCTACGAAATTCCATCAGATCTTCGCTTAGTTTACTTTGGTTCTCATCCAGGACATCTGCATAACATCACAACAGCAGAACAAAGACCAGAACACCAGATTCAGCTAACAGCCAGACATATGGACACAAATAGATATATCTGTCTCCCATTTTGAGCTGTGCTTTTTTCAGGAAATGAAACGTATTATTATTATTACCAAACTTGAGTTCCAGGTTTTTTTCCAGCTGGTCGAGTTTTTCTGACAATTTGCCCAGCATGGAGCGTAGGAAGGAAATGTCCTGATCCTTCTGAGCCAGAGTCACCTACAGCCAAGTGGACAGAGGGTGAGTGAACCAGATGAAGTTATAACCAGGAATGAGACACACGAATGAGCTTCATCACTTCTCGGCATACCTGCATCTCATGGAAGCGATCGTCTGTCTGCTGCAGAAACTCCTTCAGCCCTTCGAACTTACACGCCTCTAGGTGCGTCTCGTACGTGTCCTGATTCCCAATGAACGTGCATCTGAGAAGACAAGAATCCAATATGTCCAGGAAAATATGCAAACAGACAAACATACACACAAAGACACAGACTCCAACTTACCCATATTTAGAATGTGGGCACTTGATATGTTCACACTCTTTTAAATGAGCCTCCAGGTTCATAGTGAGCAGTGGAGGACAGCTGGGATTATTGGGGCAGCGCACCGGCCGGTAGTCACAGCTAACCTCGTGATCTCTGAACACAAAACACCAAAAAAGTTAACGCTATCCTGTTAGGCTGCGGCACCAATACACAGATAGCATTTGATGCTTTAACTCAACCTCAGCAGGTAGAACAACACGGTTAAAGCAATTTACTTGGAGATCTATACACTGTGTCCTTCATACTTTAATGGCCTAATGATAAAATAAAAAGCAGGAGTATATTCTCACTTCCTGGTGCTGAGTTTGATGGTGAAAGGGCAGCCGAGTGGATCCACCTCAAAGG
Source organism: Leptodoras praelongus (assembly GCA_028564905.1). Taxonomy (NCBI): domain Eukaryota; kingdom Metazoa; phylum Chordata; class Actinopteri; order Siluriformes; family Doradidae; genus Leptodoras; species Leptodoras praelongus. Next base: position 7,526,569 of record JAOTRJ010000027.1, on the reverse strand, counting down.
CAGTTGGTTTTCCTGAAGCGACGGGACGTACACCGTATTTACAGTGAATGAAGAGTTCACCGATCTGCTCGGCCACGGCAATGTTGTTCACCACCACGGTGAGCTTCGAGTTATCCACTGGGCATTTCTCTGTAAACATACACACACACACACACACACACACACACAAAATGAGCTGACAAGCTCTGGTCAAAAATAGGTTTTGAGTGTTGTTTTAGCTGACGGCAATATTCATAGGCAAAGGAAATCACGCCCGTTATTTCAGACTCTGTGTGTTACATTTTATTTCACCACTAAAGGGCACCAAAGCACCACCCAAAGACTTGCTTAAAAGCAAATCAGTAGTACAGTGGTACCTCGAGATACGAGCTGCTCCATATACGAGTATTCCAAGTTACGAGCCACAACGCGAGCGAAATTTTTGTTCGACACCCGAGCTCAAATCGGGATACGAGACGAGCTTCAGGATGCTACCACTAGTCGGCGCATCAAATTTTTGGTTATCTCGGCAATTCGCGTTGGTTAGCTCACAAAACAAAGTCTCGTCTCGTCTCGGTCGTGTCAGTGTTTAGAACGAGTGTATATTTTAATCTAAACTTTTTTTGTGCATCATGGGAAAAATCCGTCCGAGATACGAGTTGTTCTACTTACGAGCTCGGGTCTGGAACGAATTAAACTCGTATGTCGAGGTATCACTGTAATATTAAACAAACTATGTACAGTTAACCCTTTCAGGAGGCAGAAACATATTCTGTCATTCTTCTTCGTGAGCTCCAAGACACTATGAACATGTGACAGGATGTGGTTTTATTTTGACACAGCACAATGCAGTTTGGGGAAATAGTAGGAGAAACTACAAAGACAATATAACATTCAGTTTATATAATATTTATAAAATATGCATCCTAGAGAACTTTCTTCCTTTGTTTAGATTTTTTTTCCAAGTTATTCCTTCATGCTTTATGGTTTATGGAACTTTAGGACTGAGAGTCAAGCTTGCTGGCCAAGAGTGTAAAGTATGGACAGTCTACCAGAAAGAGTTTAAAGCACACTGGTGAGAACTTCCACTCCTATGAAACACATTTATCTATTAATGTTCTATTAACTCTGTTAGTGGATACAACCAGTGTTGCAAGAACAGGCTCTGGATCCACTGTGTCCCTGTCCAGGATAGATGAGTCGTAATGACAGCAACATAGGAAAACCATTAAAACTGAGTGCTTGACAAGCTTCTGAATAATCTTTTATCTTCTATGCGTCGCTTTTTATTTTTAGCAGACTTGGCGTTCTAAATTACAAATGCTAATTGCATTAGTTGCATGATTGTCTGTGCATGTCCAGACAGGAACATGTTTAAAGTAATTGTCCTACACAATGAAGCTTTAGCTATTTGAAATGTGTGTGTGAGTTCTCTTACCGGAGGTTAAGGCACATCGCCTACAGAAGGTATGCTACAGAGGAAATTAGACAGGTATTAAAAACAACAGGATTAACAACAGGAACAACAACAATAGATTTATCTTACTACAAATATGCAAAACACAATACAGAAGTTATAAATAATGGCACTCCTAGACACCAGCATACAATAATTATGTATAATTTCTAACAATAATACAAAGCAACCCATTTATTACAATAATTATTACTTGGGAATTTTGTTAATAGACAGGAAATTTGGGATAAACAGTGAATCTTACCCCGCATGTAGTGATCACGGGGTCTTTAAACACATTACAGCACAGCTGACAGCACAGTTTAACTGAAGGCTGTTCAGCAAAAACCTGCGGATCCTGAGAAACAGAGAAGAAAGAAAGACAATTAGCATTAAAAAAAACAACAACGCTGTACATACATTTATGTATATAATAGACGATTGTTTAAAAGCTGAATACAGCTGCTGCATTTAATAATCTCATGCCAGTGCTGTCTCTTTGCACTGAAGCATATAGTGGGGGGCTGCCACACTGCTGCAGAGCAACGCAGGCTAAAAACAGATGGTGGGTGAACTCACAACTCAGTGTATTATGTAAGAAATAAAACCAAAAGCTAGTATTGTTATATAAATCATCAGTGATGGAAGAGCTACTGTTACTGCCCCAGAGGCGATTCGTTTTCTATAACAGCACATTTTTTACTCTTATTGCACAGCAATTTGCTGTCAATTTGCCATAAAATTTTTCAAATGTGTTACTAACTGTCATGTCTTACTTATTGTTCCTAGCTACACTTATGTTGTGGATCATTCTCAACCTCTTTTACCTCTCTATAGAGCTTACAAAGAAAAGAATCCAGCATGTTATGTTACAGAGAAACTGGAAACTCATTTGGCATGAAGACTTTCCTGTACCGGAAAGTTGGCTCGGCTTATGTGTTGTGTCAGCTATACAAGTCCATGTACATGACCTGCTGCTTTAAAAAAGATAACATTCAGTATTTAAGGGAACGCATTAATATAAACATTTGATTTGAATGACAGTAAGCATTACTATCAGGGCTGTTCTGTTAAAGAAACTTGGCAGAACATTTACATCTTCTGATCAATCAGATATAAGAAGTGAACAGGCTGTGGTACGAGATCCGGTTGTCATCTTGAAGCGTCTGCTGCATTTGACAGAGAGCGTAAACCTGTGTAAACCTTCTGTCAGACTCAGCTGGACTGTCAAAGGCAGGTGTGCTATTAGGACTGTGAATCAGCACAGGACTGTGTGCGATCACTGTGGATCAACACAGAGCATGTCTACCGTATGTCCTCACCGTATCCTCCTCTTCTTCGTGGAGGGAGAAAGTTGAGCGCAGGGACATGTTGGATTCCGAGTGAAGAGAACGAACGGAGATGGCCGAGTCTGACCCACGCGAACTACCAATTGGTGGCTAAACACACAGATGAACAAACACAAACACACCATATTCAGTCAATTCTCTACATCTGAGAATTACTAAGTAGCACACTGAGAGTTTTGGGGAATTGGCAATATATGAGATTGATTAGTCAGCATTTGAGTAGAAGAGAAAGTCATTTGTCAAACTGAGGTTTGAAGAAATCTTTGATCTTGCACTGACGTCGCTTCATTTTTCATAAGAACATGGCTTTTCACTTAATAATTTAGTGCACATATATAACATTATACTGCTCTTGAATATGCTTATAAGCGTAGATTGCTCTTACCCTTTTCAAACATGCAGCATTGCCTTCTGAGTAAGTTATGCTTAGCATTCAAAACTGCTGATTAAGTAATGGAACAGCCTTCAAGATGGCTGAGTCATCTCACCCGAGATCAAGTGGTTTAGGAACATAACGCCAGAGCACGGAGTGAAGCTAAGGTTAGCTAACAAAAACTAAAATTTACTGCAATTGAAAATAGTTATTTCTGGTGCCTGCACAGCATAAAGCTTTGACTGTTTTAATTACCATCCCGTCGTCATCGTCTCGAGCAGAGAAAGTCAGTGTGCTGGAGGTAGAAGGTGTTCGGCGGTGCTGCTTATAATTACTGGATGCCTCCGCTGAAATATCACACAGTGCAAATCATTATTTGAAAATTCTCATTACAGCAAATCTATTTCAGACACATGAACGTCAGAGTAACCGGTGGCACAAATCAATATTTCAGAAGAAAATAGTAAAAAAAAAACAAGTTGATGTATTACATTCATTCTTTCATTCTCTAAGACCCTTATCTTTCTACTGGGTCACAGGGGTGCTGGAGTCTATCCCAGCGCTCAGTGAGGGGAAGGCAGGGAAACACCCGGGACAGGTCACCAGACCATCACAGGGCAGACACACAGACAGACACATTCACACACACTCTCACACCTAGGGGCAATTTAGCATCTCCAGTTTGTCTGACTGCATGTCTTTTGACTGTGGGAGGAAACCAGAGCTCCTGGAGAAAACCTACACAGACACTGGGAGAACATGCAAACTCCACCCGGCCCAGGAATCGAACCCAGGTGCCACCGTGCCACCTGCTAAGCTTTTACATCAATTAATGCTCAATTCAAGCAATTACAATTAGGATTCAAAAGTTTAGTTTAAAATTTCATCATGTCAAATTTTGTCCCCATAAGTAATGCAAGACAGAGTGTGTCCTTCAAAATCATTACTTGGTAATGATAAAAGCTACACTATACATAACAGATAGTGTGTGAAGATCTAAAAAATTAAAAATAAAACATAACAGCATATTGGCTATATGATGATGATTTTTCCTAAAGTGACCACAACATTAGAAAAAGTGAAACACTGCCTTTCAAAATATTTACATAAAAGCTGTGCACCATCAGGGTATAAAGATTGTCTTAGGGTCATCTTTGACCTTGCAGTTGCCTTAAAAATCCCTTAGTCACCACTTTGTGTGCTACTGAGTGAACTTTCTTGTGCATGTACACCATACACCTGAAATTCACAGACACAATAAAAAATATTTCATACAAAATAAACAAAATCAACATTTCCTGAAAGCATCGTTTATCAATTGGGAATGCAGTCATCGGCTATAAAGTGCTGCTGCAAAAATGCAACCTTTCTGTACGGTCACAATGAGCAAAAAACTGTTTCTTCATGCAAAATAGATTTGGGATTTAAAATTCAATTAAGATGCTTTGTTTAAGGGTTCAAGGTAACTGGATAATGTTTGACATCACACAATGTTAAGACTACCCAAGGGTTACGCATGAACCTAGAATGCAGAAACTGTGTTGAACTCACCTTTGCTTACTGGGGCGACTCCAGAAAACGACGGCCCAAACGTGTTCTCCATTCTGGCCTGCAGAAACAGATATATACGGTAAATGCGAGTTTTCTCCTCACCCTTCACTCTGCTGGATGTAAAATGGTTTCTAAAAGAGTAACTCAGTATAAAAAAGTTTTAATGTTAATGGAAATTTAGGAATGCATTGTAAGTAAGGAGTAACATGACAGACCGGGTAGTTATATGAATACCCCTTTAAGGGCATTATAATTACATTATACAGGAACTGGAGTCTGTTATTCCACTTATATATATATAAAAAAAGATTAAGTTAAAATTTCAATATACCACAGTTATTTGCCTATGATTGCAATATTTAGTAATATATATTTAGTACTATATTGTTATCCCACATACTCATTATTATTATTAATTATTATGTTTATTCTTCAAACATTTACATAATGAATACAGACCGAACCACTTAAAGACTAAAGACTAGACTAAAGACTCCATTTAAAACCTAAATGGTAGAGGTATATTTGAGAAATATATACAGAGAATTATTTGATAGTTTGACAGATTATTTTTCGAGTTATGACAATTTGTTTGGCAATAAGGACAGAAATCTGCCCCATTCACTCGCATGGTAATTTGACAAAATCAGATTCAGCTTTGTTTCAGTTTTAAACTGTATAAATCAGACATTTTCTCAAGCCACATACTTCTTACATCTGAATGATCCAGAAATGGTCCACTCACTCCTACACAGTTATCAGTGTTTGTTCTAAAGGTGGAAATCAGCACAGACCAGGATTTTATAAACTCTCCTACAGTAACTGAGTCTCTCCTCCTCTGGTGCAGTGGCTCATCTCCATGACAACACACACACACACACACACACACACACATTCAAAAGTCAAACCGTAGAGACGCGTTCGTTTCTAGTCGCACCTGCATTCGAGCTGCAATAAACAGACATTCTCTCATCAGCTACTCTCTCTCTTTTAACTGTTTAACTCTTTTAAATACTTTTATTATTTATGTGAAGCGGGGCGGCACGGTGGCGCAGTGGATAGCACCGTCGCCTCACAGCAAGAAGGACCCGGGTTCGATCCCCGGGTGGGGC
>JAOTRJ010000027.1:7103461-7115415 GCA_028564905.1 Leptodoras praelongus | reverse complement strand
TTAGTATTAGTAGTGTTAGTATTAGTAGTATTAGTGTTAGTAGTATTAGTAGTGTTAGTATTAGTAGTATTAGTAGTATTAGTAGTAGTAGTGTTAGTATTAGTAGTATTAGTAGTATTAGTAATATTAGTAGTATTAGTATTAGTAGTATTAGTATTATTATTAGTAGTATTAGTAGTAGTATTAGTATCATTATTGGTTACTAGTCTTTTACTTCCTGAAGCGTTACCCACCGTGGGGCGGATCCACTGCACTTGTCCCATTTCGCTGTCAGACAGCAGGCCTTCACCGATGGAGCTCTCATTTGGGGGAAACTTATCATCTAGGAATCTTGCATTATGTTTAATAAAATCGCTGTGTAGCTTTTCATAATTCTGCCCCAAATATCTCTCAGGGTTGGAGCGAGATCCCACTGCATCCACCTCATCCTGATCCATCACTCAAGGGTTATGGGATTCCTGTTTATAAAGCAAAGGACACAGACATTATTATTATTATTATTATTGTTATTATTATTATTATTGTTATTATTATTGTTATTATTATTATTATTGTTATTATTATTGTTATTATTATTATTATTGTTATTATTATTATTATTATTATTATTGTTATTATTATTATTATTATTATTATTATTATTATTAATAATAATAATAATAATAATAATAATAATAATAAAAGTACAGTATATATTTTTCATTCTAACTAATGAAATGAACTAATTTGGACTAATGAACAAAAAGACAAAAAATAAATGATGAATGCAATACAGAAAATATTCTAAAAGAGTTTGATCTAGTAATAATTAATATAGTGAAGTTCAGTCTTAAGACACAAGGAAGAAGAACTCAAGTGGCCTTCAGTTCATATAATTCTTATATTGTAAATGAGAAATCTGCATGACCAAGTCCAGTTAGCAACGGGAGAAAAGAAACAGAAGGTTGTCCAGAACTTCCCAAAAATTAGGTGCTGTGTCAGATCAGAAGATCTCCAAGTTATTTAAGATCTTGACTTGGAGATGCATCTTGAGTGATATATAGCAGGTCAGACTTGCTGGGATTTTGTTTCAGCCAAATAGCTGTCATCTATGATGAGATGGCTACCAGACATACTGTTACCCACACAGGGACATGAGTGTCTGAGGGTGGAATGGAGAGGATAAGTTGAGTCTCACCAGTTTAGCAGTATTATGAAACACTGCATAAGCATATGACCTCACAGACAGCAGATATATATAGGGAGAACAAAACAGGACCCAGTGCTGTCCCTTATGGGACACCAGTGGAGAGTCTGTATGGAGTAGATGTTACCTCTATAGAACCTAATAAGACTGTCCCTGTGATAGGAAGCATAGCATTGCTTATATTCCAAATCTCATGAAGAATCTTGATGGCAGATTTGAGTGTGCTTCTTTAAAGCCAGGCTAGTTAGGATCCTGAAAGTCACACTGGGTAAAACACAGACATAATTCATTATATCAGGCACATTCAAGAATGTGAGAAAGAAATGCATTACCTGTCGTCGATAGTTGCCTGAACTATCTAGAGTGGGCTTCTCCAGGGTGGGAAATAACCCAAACTGTCATGAAGCCAGTCACTACTTGACCAGATGTTATGGTGCTATTATGGAGTCAAGTTTGGGACGCTTCTGAAGTACTTCTAAAAGCTAGCCTTTTTAAGCGTACTCTTAAGGCAGTTCTCTGTTGTTCTAGGGGAGGATACTGCATGCATTAATGAAGCAAAACGAAGTTTAACTTTCAAATCAGGGGACTGGAGTACGGAGATGAGGTAGTATAACTGACATGGTTGTGCACGGAGAACAGGCTTGACTTAATGTCTCATCATCTCAAAGCCTAAAGAGCTCATCATTCCCCATCAGCTGAGATGGAACACCAGTGGAAATCATCAGTTGCTTCAGTTTCCTAGGACTGCAGATCTTCAACAACTTAGCATGGACCCACATGGAAGGTGGAATGGAGGTGCAGAACAACACCCCTTCCCTCTATAATCCTAAGACTTAGGAAATGTGGTATAAGTGTCTTATGAACTTTTACAGTGGCACCATATGGGTTGTGTCACTGTGTGGTATGACAATACAACTATACAGGACAGAAAAGCCATCGAGTCTGTCATGCATTGGATGGTGGAAAAGATCATTAGGTGTGCATTTACATCGACTGAGGTGATCTCTATGACCAGCTGAAACAAGGCCAGCTCCATCATATAGGACCACAAATCACCATGGGCACCAACTGTTCTCCTCCATGTAGTCCGGTTCCTGGTATAGTAGCATTCATACCAGGACAAGCAGTTTCAAGAACAGTTTTTAACCCCAAGCAGTGCACCTACTGAACAGTTAACTGCTCAGTTACTGGACTTATAATTACACTGGGAACTTGATGACATAGCATGCAGCCACTCTCACTGTAATGTACTGCTCTGGTCACTCCATTATTTAAATTATTATAATTTATCATTATACCTTTTCCTTATATTGTTGCTGTAATATCACATTTTTATTGTGTTTATTGTGTTTAGAATTTATGTTTAGAAGTGATTCTTGTGGTGAGACAGAGGGAAGTGGCTAGTAATCATTCTATTGTACTTGTTACACATAGCTATAAAGAATCTTGAATCTGAAACTGACAGCACACTTATTCAGCAGTTTGTAGTTATAGATTCCAAATGATAGTAATCAAAAGGACTGCAAATCAAGCCCATTACTGCTGTGTGCCTTGGGTGTTGGGCGTCCTCAGCTCATGTGAGCAAGGCCATGTGATCAAGAAATTTACATTCACATTTCCTCTCACATTACCTCTGTAATTCCTTTGAACCCTGTGGCTCCCAAATTCCATCTTTTGCATTAGCAAACCTCATTTGTGATGGGATCCTGTTTGGATTGGTCATTTCAGTTTCCAGGAATAATCTGGTGATGGCTAAATAAATAGATCCATGTGGGAAGGACAGGTTTGTGAATACGGGCCATTGAAGTGTTTTCTTTCAGTAATTTAAGAGAGGCTGGCTTCCTGAGGTGTGGTCTGTCCAGGTAGGTAGTTTATCTGGATTTTGCCTATGCACAAAACACCCTTATATTAACAGAGCCCATTACAAAAAACACATAGGGCTCAGTGAGGCCATGATGCTAAACCAGCAGCCATCTACAGCTCCGGTGTGGAACAACCTTCAAATCTGCCTATACAATCCACTTGATGGCCACTGTTGTAAGAGGAATTGCTCTGGCTATATATGCGTTGTATTTTAAAAGCATCTGGACACATTCTTGTCCACCTCCTCCTTCAACATTTATCCTAAAACTTCTAGATATTAATAGGAAGTTGGCTAAACATTTGTTGGAAAAATGGCTGCCTTGTCTGTTCTAGAAAGGCTTTCGACTACATAGTGGAACTTCCATTCAGCCACATGAATCACATGAACCTGAACACTGACAAAGTCCATTGCAGGAGGATAAATGCAAAACCGTAAATAATATACAGAGGCAGACATCAAAAAACAGATAATCAAACTAGAAACAAAGGAAACATGGAATTAGGAAAAGAACAGAGAACATGAAATGTGGAAATAAGGCTCGGACTTAATAATCATGGAGGAATGAACAAACCTCCCAAAGATACACACAAGGAAGGGAATAAATAAGAAGACTAATCAGGAACAAAACTGAAAACAGATGGAAAGAATGGGAAAACCAACCAAAGACAAAACAAGGGGCAGGCACAAGACTAGATAGGGAAAACAAGCAAGTCAATAAGAATATGAGGGCAACAGCATGCAATGACAGAGGGAATTACATGACATTAACATGAATGAATTCAGACACAGGTTGGATATTCATTAGCATGGGCCACAGTCAAATTAACTGAGCTCCTGAGTTGCCAAAGTTAAACAACATGTGTCAAAATGCGAATGCTTTAAAATAGATACATTCGCTGAAGAGATGTCCAAAATGTTTTGAGATGCAGTATATACACAGCAATTATTAAAAAAAAAAAAAACTTAAATTATTTTTTTTTCCTATGGTTAATCTATGGTTAATGATTTAAGTTCAAGTAATACCTGCTTCTTTCAAAAAAAGGAAATGTAACACATGAACATAATTGTATTCCACATCTGAAAGTCAGTTGGGAACATTAAGTGTATAACACCCATGTCAAGAATGTAACCTTTCAGATTATCTACCACATCTATTTAACATCTAGTCTCTTCCAATTAAATGTCCCAGTTTTAGATCTTGCTTATTCTCTTATGGTTGCTTATGGTTATGGATTACCCTTGTGTTATGCAGTCTGCCTGTGCTCTCGCCCTGCAATATGGACAATGATTTATGGAGTCGCCTGAATACAGTTCAGGTATTTTATACACTTGCATCCTGCCTCCACTACTCACCTTAGATTACCACCCTTACCAGAGCATCACCATAGCTGCTTTGGGTTTTTATACTGGTTTATTTTTTACTGAGATAAGGATAGACATTTTCTGATTCAACAACACCTTGTATGATGAGTAAATTTATCTATAATCACTGATTTCACCAACGCATCAGAGCTTAGAACTTCATCCATATTTTTATTGCATCATTTCATTTTTTTAGTCCCAAATATTTTAAATATTTTCTGTACAATTATCAGATGTCCATCATTAACATGGATGGCATTACACAAAAACACATAGATGGACTAGGCATGATATATACACAGTTATTGCACCAGTTTTGACATAACCAAAAAACACAATGCAGCAGGTATGTAAGTGTTCATAAGCCTTCCTGCATGAAGAAATAAGATTGCCTGGAGTCTGGGGGTTTCATGAATATTTATCTCAAGCGCTTGGTGGTGGGAAGGAATTCAAATATATGATGGCCTGGGAGTGAGGGCCGGCAATGATTTTTTCTTTCTGCTTCCAGGGTCTATTGGCGAACAGGTCTACGAGAGAATTTAAGTTAGGTTAAATATAAGATTAGTTTCTTCAGCGTTTCAGGTGACCTGACAAAATCTGTTCAGCACTTGTTGTAGAGCCAAACCAGACTGTTATTATGGTGGTGAGCTTAGACTCAGTGGTGGTTATTTAGAACTGGGCCAGTGGTTCCTGCATTAATTTGTTCAGTCACAGTCAGCATTGGCTTCACTTCCCAGTTCAAGTCCTGGGAAGTTTCCATACCTATCACAGTCTTGTCCAGAAAAGGTGATGGGAGGTAGTGCTGTGAGCACTATAGGACACACGTACACAAAAAATGAGAGAGTTTGGTCTGCATTCAATCCAGCATGATTACATTAAATACAAAGCAAATAGAAAGAGTCCTCAAATAGGCCCCTCAGCAGTCAAATTTTTGGATCATGTAGTTCAAGTTTCAAATTTATGTCCCATACACAGCTATATTTACAGTATACTGTATGTCCTGTAGTGAAATGCTTAGTAGCATGTTCCAGAGCTGTACATGATAACAAAAACAACATCCAATCATGGAAGTCAGACTAAACAGGATTCATATACAGTTCAGTATAAACAAACTTTTCAATATACAACAGACTGTACAAGCATAGTTACTCCCATTGTGTAAAAATGGGAACTGGGGTGCAAGAGTGTAACAGTCCATAGTGAGTAGTGTTAATGGTGTACAGATAGACATGTACCAGGATACATGATTCCTAGTACATTAAAAAAAAGTGGCATAATGGGCAACAGCAAAGAGTGCAACTAAAATAACACAATTCAGTTGTAGGCACAGTAAGGTAAGTCAATGTTAGGCAAGTCTTGGAGAGTTAAAACCCGGGTAAGAGCACTAAAATCAGTGTAGATGTCAAACATAGCATCCACCAAAGATTTTCACCACTTTTCCACTGCCCAGACCACCGCTAAGCATTCTTTTCAGCTCTGCTCCTTACCATGCCCAAGAGGCATACGTTTTTACCTTCTCCTCTCCCTCTATCTGTGGAGTGAGGACAGCTCCAAAACCCAACCTCATTAGCATCTGTCTGGACTTGGAAAGCTATGTCTAAGCTATGCCTTGGCTGAGTCTGCACAGGACAAGACTGAAGTGCTTCCTTCAGTTCCATTAAGGTTCTTTGGCATTTCTCAGGCTGTTCCCAGCCCATGTTCTTCTTATACAGCTGATTCAATGGAGTGAATATGTCTGTTAGATTAGAGAGGAATTTATGATACCAGCCCACTAGGCCCAAGAATCACTGAAGGCTCTTCAGATCAGTAAGGGTTGCATATTTGCAGATAGCTTTGACGATGTCATGATCTATTTCCACTGCCTGGACAAGCATTATGTGTTCCAGGTGCTGGTTTAGAAAAGGTGATATTTTTGATGTCAAGGGTCAGCTGGGCTTGATGCATTTTCTGAAATACTGATTCCAAGTGTGGGAGATGTTTTTCCACTCTCTGTGAGAAGACGATTATATCAATATACATGAAGCAAACTTTTCCACCACTTAAAGCCAAAGGGCATAACCCTGAACTGGTATAAGCACTGGTGCTTGACGACTGCTTGCTCTCTATCTATAGACACTTGCCAGTAACCACTTAACAATTTCAGCATGCATTGACTCCAGGATCTTGTGGAATTTTGAGAATTTGGTGGTGGGAACTTCCCGAAACAGACCTTGATCCCATTCAATATAAAATCCCCAGGTTTATAACTTGTGTGTGCTGGGTAAATAACAAAACCTCATGCTCTCAGTTCCATGCCCTCAGATCGGCCATCCTCATAGTGTTCAAACACCATATGCGTGTTATCAGGAAACCAATTTCGATCCAATCAGTTTACAGAGAAAAACTGACTGCTGTATAAATGACAGTGTAAGTGAATGCAGATATAGTACTTACTACTCCTACAGGGAAGGCTAGCACAGCCATCATCCAGTCCCGCAGGCCAATCAGCTTCCGGAGTTGCCTCTCTTGCTCCACACTGGCCGTACCTTTCATCAAGAGGCTAGAAAGGTCTGTCAGGACACACACTCCAAAGAACACAGCTTGGATGACCTGGAGAAGTGGTGAGAAACAATGCTAATGCAAACATAGCTGCCAAATTTGTTTTGTCCAGCATCTAAGACAGCACGATCACTTGAATGACCATTAACTGATCTGCTTTCCTCTCTGGATGGTGATGTTTCAGATATGGACTCTTGATACTGTAATGCCTACTGAATAAATTTTTATGTAATACAAATTCATAAGATATGCATATAATATATCTGCAGCAAATTTTAGGAAGCAATGAAGATGTAAATAAATATAAGCATTTTAATCTCAACACATTTCATTCTATTAAAAGAAAAGGGCTGAAACTGTAAATATTGGTAACATATACAGAAAAAGCACATGTACTGTTACCGTAAATGTAAGATGCATTTACGGTAATGCACAGGTAATGTATTCTGTCTTTATAGACTACTGTCATCTGTAAACCCTAATCTATTCACCAGCAGTGGAAACAGCACCATTACCACACATTAACAAGAAAGTGCCTTTTCTTCTAGTTAATTAACTGTTTGTTTTATTCTTCAATCTCTTTCCCTTGTGGAGTTAGTAATAAGTAACTATAGGCAATGCCTTATTTTCTGCTAAAAAGCAACTGCAGAGAACTAACTGAGACACAAGACATGACAGACACTCTTGGTGTTTTTTCCTAGTTCAGTAACCCACACCAAGGAAAAGCCTATAATCATGGCTTTATTGCCAAAGGCTCCAAATATCTTACTGCCTTTATAAGTCCATGGGTATGTGGTAGCGGAGGCGGGCTGAGCACCATTTATGACTAGAGGATGGAGTCTGGGAGAAAGTATGAGTAAGTCCAGTATCCTTGTTATATAAAGATACCCAATGATCATGTGGAAGGAGCTCACAACGTCTTCTAAGCCCTCCAGCATTATGGTGCGAAGCTGAGGCCTGAAACGAGTGATCTCTTCAGATACGGAATCAGGCTGTTATTGTCCTTCATTCTGGAATTTACCAGATGGAGAAAGGCCCAAACGTACCTTCCAAATCTGAGTCGGGAACATCAGGAAGCATATTCTGATGCCCTTTGCCTTCACACTACACACATACACAGAGCCATTCTCAACCAGGATCAAGATGGCAAGCAAAGATTCATTAGATACCGGTCACCAACACTGGCCAAATGTAACTATCATTCTTGGGTTATTATGACGTGCATAGGTGGCGTTGGTATGTAATTTGCAGTTTTTCTGGTACTTCAGTGTATTTTCCTGAGATTTCACAACATTTTCTACAGTTTGCTAGCATTATTCACAAATGTCCACATATTTAAAATTTGAAATACTAGATTAACATACTCAGTGGCACCAAGATCTTGTTTTTATATCAATTCATCTGAATTACATGTAACAAAAATGGCAAAGTGTAAGTGTAGACAGTATGTCTATAATGTCCAGAACCATTTCTATTGTAAAATATGTGGCAAAGATTGGGAGAAGGAAAGCAGGATTATCAGAAATAAGTGTGAAATACTTGTAGTACAAATGACTGTATATATGGGTGGACATGATAACGGGGATTCAAAAGTGAAGCCAAGTGCCTGGCTGCAGTACCATTTTTAACCCCATCCACTACCATGTTAGCAAATGTGAAAAGACCCAACTTTCCTAAAGCCCTTACTGTGATTACAGCCCAGCAAACCCCAATGAACATTTACTAGTGTAAAATGTACCAGAGATTTACAGCTTTGATTTGAATTCTGTAGCATAGACATGCCGTGTTCTACTATAAACTGTTCTAACAGACCCTCAGCAGGGAATTCTTTGAGCTAACTCTTTATTCTGATGGTATAACAAACAAACCAACAAATGAACCAAGTGATGGCATAAGGCAAAGCAGCTGACACTGACTAAATTTCATAACAATTTATTGACTGGATGATCTTAGCAAACACTCAAAGTAGGTTGAAAAAGTTAGCCAGTCTCTCCTACTTACTACAACTTACTGCAGGTGTCAGGGTCACATGAAAATCATAAGGAGCAGTGATTTTCCGTCAAAACACAGGTTGTGTTGAGTGTAAATGTTGACTGCTGTTTACTGGTATATTTTCAGGTACCTTATTTCATGTACCTTACATTAGCTACTTATACTTATGCTTAAGCTTATACTTATGTGGCCAACTGTCAGACCAATCTACTGCACAGACTCTGGCCCCAAACCATACTTATGTCACTAATATAACATCTGATTTATGCAAGACATAGATTGTTCAGGAACTGGAGCTGTTCTCTGGGTGGACGTGACACCACAGGACACACACTCACACTGGATGAGGCAGTGTTGTACGCCTATCACATGAAACGATAGTCACAGTACACCCTTGAACTGCTTGTATGTGAAAATCCAAAATTTGCTTCTACCTCTGAAATGCTATGACCCATCTCACCAGCTCCAACTATTAAACCACTTCAAAAACAGCAAAATCGTGATAACCTGCCATTCTCACAGCAGAAACAGCTCTAGAATCCCTGTATATATGCACTGGCGGACACAACCAATGGCGTGCATAGGTGGTGTTGATACGTAATTTGCATAGTTTTTCTTCAGTATATTCATTTATTGTGGGGTTATAGGCAGGCATACAGAGATTTTTGTGAGGTTTGCTGTGAACAAGCTGTGTCAAATAAGAAGAATAATATATTTTTGGGGGAAAAAAATGGTTATCACAGCTGAAGGCATCTGCTAAAGTGCCAGTGCCAAGTAAATCAGCAGAGTGTAGCCTTCCTGCACACTTGTTGTCAGTACATCAAGGGCATGGTTTATCAAAGATTAGTTGAGATATGACAACAGTTCCTGTTTAGCAGCTTTGCCACACATTTTGACTGACTGTCAAGAATACATGGTCAACCAATCATCTGTGCCAAAAGTCATGAAGAAAATCACACTTTGCTAATCACAACGCTCCCAGGGATCCAAATGAAAAATGATCCCTCCTATTCAGCACACTCCTATACAGGATCTTAAGTTCACCAGCCAGGTCTTGTCTCAATACATCAAGGAATTACCAAATTACGACATAAATTCCATGTTGGTTCTTCCACCATCAAAGATGATCATGAAACACTAAAAGGCAACATGAGCACTGACGTCAAGGAGCCAAAAGGCGTGACTTCAACTGGTGAATTTACACAAAAGACATGAAGAATAATGACCAGAACCTTCTTTTTCCAATTGCAACACTCCCATATGGTCAAACGAGGCCGTTTTTTTTTTTGGGAAGTTGTCTTTGTTGTGATTGTTGTGATTATCTCCATAAGCTTCTAAAACAGAAAACTCGGATGTTGACGGTGACATTTAGACAATGTTAGCTATGTGTGTTCAGAACAGATTGACCTGCACTTGACATTACTTCAAAAATGTCAGTTATTTTCTGCATTTCTGCACAAGGTCTGTTATATAAATTCACTAAAAGTTTGGCATTTGGACCAACCAAACTGGAAAATTAGGAAAAGCTGTTAAATCTCAGCTATTTGTCTTAAGGGTGAGAGCTGAGGCAAGGTCTGAAAGTGAACATTCATTGGTTTTCGCTACAAGCAGTATAAAGTAGAACTTTATCATCGCCTCACGTGTAATTTCTGTCAGATCTGTTGTATTACTGGGGGGGAAAAATGCAAAACAGCCGTTTATGTGGAAAACATGAGTCACAGGACAAAACACCAGGCGCGCCGGCCTGCCTTTACGCATGCGCAGTCTGCTACCTGCCCCAACCTGCGTTTGCTTTCAGCGCAAGAGTAACACACAGCACTTACATTTATTTTTTACATCCAATGCCCTGATAGCGAATACTGAGTATTTTAATGTAAACCCTCTCTTCGGAGGTTTATCATGGCCTGTGTTTATTAGCTCACATGAATGAGTCTTGAAGCCTTACTCTTCTTTACAAGTCAAGGAAGCCGAACCTTACACAGTGGGACTGCGGGTTTTTCTCCTGCCTTTATGTTCAAGTAAAGAAAATAAATGTTCTGGCTTTTGGAGGAACACTTACCAAATTTATGAACGTCAGAAACTTCCAGCTACCGCCGTATGTCTGATGCGCGGGCATGTCTATGGCTTTGTAATTGCAGATGATGGAGAAGTAGGACAAGAGAATAGCTACTCTTAGGATTTGGGAAGGAATGAGCGCCATGTTTCTTTCCCGGTGTGGCAGACGCGCAGAGGCTGCTGTTTCCGACCGCTGTTGTGTCGGTAAGGAGGAAGGGATGCTGGATGAGGTAGCGTGAGGAGGAGAGAGAGGAGGGAGGATGTTGCTATAGTAACCGCTGAAGCTGCCACGCTGCGATGTCGCGTTACGTAAGAGCGCGATATTTGCCGAGAACTGAGTGACGACGACAAGAATAACACAAACCCTTATTGAGTATCTACATCACAGTCATCTAAACAAGTCTAAACAAGGTTCTGCTCATCACTTCGCTTTTAACAATAGACATACACTACATTGCCAAAAGTATTCACTCACCCATCCAAATCATTGAATCATTGTGTTCCGATCACTTCCATGGCCATAGGTGTATAAAATCAAGCTCCTAGGTATGCAGACTGCTTCTACAGACATTTGTGAAAGAATGGGTTGCTCTCCAGAGCTCAGTGAATTCCAGCATGGTACCATGATAGGATGTCACCTGCGCACAAGTCCGGTTGTGAAATTTCCCATTTCTCTGCTAAATATTCCTCAGTTAACTCAACTCAACTCAACTTTATTTATAAAGCACTTTAAGATCAGCCGAAACACATTTCGTCAGCCGAAACAAAGTGCTGTACATCAAATATGAATAAAACATACACATAAAAACAAATACTAAGAAAATTAGACAATAAAACTAATAGTAAAAGATTAATAAAACACAAAAAAATAAAATAAAATAAAAACAAATAAAACAATAAAAACTAAGGCCTACAGAGTCTCATGCTGGGTTGAACGCCAATGAGTAAAAGTGGGTT
>JAOTRJ010000027.1:7015805-7027967 GCA_028564905.1 Leptodoras praelongus | reverse complement strand
TGCCGGCTGGGCACCGGCTCCCCCGTGACCCCGTAATTGGGAATAAGCGGTATAGAAAATGACTGACTGACTGATATTCTTGAGCTGACACCCATCCGTCTTGGAACTGACACTGACCCTCATTTTGATGGAAGAAAAGCAGCAGAGATCACAGTGTATGAAAAAACATAATAGCTGAGTAGTCACTCGGTGGATAAGACTTTGGCCTACTGATTGGAAGGTCATGAGTTCAGATCTCATGTAAATGATACCTTAAAGGAAATTATCATTGCTGCTTCACAGCTTCAAGCTCCTGGGTTTGATCCTGAGTTTGGGTTGCTGTCTTACTTTGAATGAGTGTCCTCTGAGTTCTTTGGTTAACTCCAGCTGTCCAAAAACACACAGACAATTGGATTGGTTACACCATGTAGTGGTTACACCCTTAGTAGTAAATGAGAGTATGTGAGTGTGCACTGTGATGGACTTGTGTCCCATACAGCGGTAATTTCTGCCATGTTGCACAGTGTAGCTGCAATAGGGCCTGCATCCACCATGACTATTATATTATATTGATGTTATTATAACTTTTAAATGAAAGTGACCTTTCAGAATGGAAAATCTGAAAAATAACTAGCATGCTAAACATGCTTTAATGTTATTGAGCTTGAATTTGAATGTATATTTAATTGTTGATGTGTACGTGCACTATTTTAGACGTATACTACTGCATTCACTTTCTCTCTCTCACTTATTTATCATTTATAAAATGGGCATGCTACTAAACCATTGTTACAACTGCACAATGCTTCTATACACCAAAACCAGAAACCCTTGTGCCGCTTGTGGGTTCTAACTCATGATTCTTGGCTTGTGAGCACATATTTTCCTGTGTCAGGAATGGAAGAAACTGAAAACAAAACAAACAATAAGTTAAAGTTTCAGGTACTATAAAAACCACTGGCTTTTCTGGTGTGCTATTTTTAGTGCTCATACCAGCCCCCAGACATTGCTGTCACATAGTTTCCTCACTATTTCACAGGCAGCTCTGAGATGAGAAAAAAAAAGCACATAGAACATGTTGGGCATCATGCTTTCACAAACACTGACTATATGTAGTCTTTGGGGACATAATATAACTCAGGACTTTATCGTAGAGTGTAGTACATGTTTACTTTTAAGTCTTGACTAAATAGCAAAGAAAAACAGCAGAGAAACGAACATGGCATCATTTCTTCATAGATCTGCCTTTAGACACCCACACACATCTGACATTAACGTCACTTCTGTTCCATAGGCTATTTTTAGACATTTGTGTCTTTTTAGAAAATGAGTGGGCACGGTGGTTAATGGTGAAAAGAGAAAGGGTGTCAGCTTCTTTGTTTTTTTTCATTGACAGCATTTAACACGCTGATTAAAGCAACGGAACATTTAGCATAATTAATACAAATATTTCAATCTTACATTTGCAGTAGCATGCTTAAATGAAACTATATCCAGAGTATTGTATGTGTATATTAAAATCATTGTTCTGTCTTGTTTTCTTTTGTAGATACCTAAGGAAGACTTGAAGAGAACAGAAGTCAGTGTGGACTTGGATGAAACTAAAATCTTTAATGAATATAACCATGCCAAAATAATAACTGATGGGAAGAGGTTTGGCTGCTGGTTATAAAAAGGCATTTTTAAAAATTCAAATCTGGATCAGTTCCGAAAATGGAAATGGGGGACGTTTTGTTTAAATGTCATTGTTGTTAAATCACCTGGCACGACTATATCATTTTAATGCAATTTCATTTAATATACAGTAACCTTGAGAAACCCAACTGAAATCCAGAATAATGGAGCCACATGGAACAGCTCATGGACAAAAATGCAGCAAGGAACCACGTGAGAAAAACTCTTTACAAAGGAAGTGGGTCTCTGAACCCTGTGCTGGTACAAAAAGAAGCACTTACGCAGAAAGTTCGCAAAGTGGAGTCAGTGGGACGGTTATTGCAGCTTCTGGAAAGCTGCTTTTAAGTGCAGAGTCTCAGTCATCTGCAGAAAGTCAGTTTTTTCCCAGGTCTTATTCCTATCAGTTACAACATTCATACCCACAGCAACCCATGCAGAAGCCTTTCCTTACTGGTACAAAGTCACAACCTGGTTTGGAGCCCCATGCTTGGCCTTTTCCTGGCAAATTGCAGTCTCTGCCACAAGACGATATGTTCTCTGTGCACTCGCGTTCTCATGGAGCGTTCCCCCGTCAGAAGTCACCAAGTTTACCTAGTGCTTTTTGCCAGTATTCACATTCAGGCTCTGAGCAAAAAGAGGAAGGACCTAAGAAGGAACAGAAACCTAAGAAACCAGGCAAGTACATTTGCCAGTACTGTGGAAGGGCATGTGCTAAGCCCAGCGTGCTTAAAAAACACATACGATCACACACAGGGGAACGGCCCTATCCATGTGAACCCTGTGGCTTTTCATTCAAAACCAAGAGCAATTTATATAAGCATAGAAAGTCTCATGCCCATGCTATTAAAGCAGGACTTGTTCCCTTCTCTGAGCTGACGACTCGCACAGATATTGATCAAGCATCTTCAGTTGGTGAAACAGAGGTACAGTCTGATGGAGATCAAAGTACTGACACGGATGAGGAAACTGCAGAAGGGGCCATGTATCCTGAAAAAAGTAGCTCCATACCCCAGATATCATTTGACTCTGACAAAGGCACTTTAGATAAAGGTGGTGAACCAGCATATGCAGACTCAGCAGAAGAGATGGCTGTGGCATCCATGAAAGTGCCTATCTTAATTGTTCCTAAACAGGGGCTTACATCAACAGCCATAGAATGTACCCCGTTCACAGAAATCAGGCCATCTAATATGAGAGGAATGGTCCAGGGAGACGAGTCACATACTGTTAAACAGAGACTTGCTTTAAGACTCACTGATAAAAAAGGCCAGGACTCTGACCAGTCTCTAAATCTGTTGAGTCCACACAGTAAAGGTAGCACAGATTCTGGCTATTTTTCTCGTTCAGAGAGTGCTGAACAGCAGATTAGTCCACCGAACACCAATGCAAAGACATATGAAGAGATTATGTTTGGAAGATCTTGGTATTACAGACCCATCTCTAGATCTAGACATCCAGTTACAATTGGGATGACTTCTACTGCTAGTCCTCACCCGCAAAACAAATCTGCCATGATAGAAATGGACATGGGAAAGATATCAGAGGATCACATATTTTTCAGAGAAACTTTTGCTGAATCGCGAATGGTCGCACCATGTGACCCAAAGCAGTATCCTCGAGGCTCTCTCCTGGAAGCTCCTTCTGAGACCGGCCCACTTTTAAGAAGTAACTCAATGCCAACACCATCCCCTACCAATCTTAATGTTCCGTCAGCCCTGAGAGGGAGTCACTCCTTTGATGAAATGATGTCTCCAGATGATGTATTTTATCCAGGGGCAGCTGGTCTAAGAAGGCTGAGGAGACAGGCTGCTTTTGAGCATGGGGAATCTGAGAACTATGGCAAGATGGGAGGTGCATTCTCGACAATGAAGATGGGAGAGAGAGAACAGTTGATGTCTGAGTTCAAAGGCTCAGGATCAGAACTTGCTTGTCCTGAAATGCGCACAGCATATGGCAGTTGTGGTACAAAGGTCGTAATGGCAGAGATGACCACAAGAAAACGTCGAAAAGAAAAAAGTGTTGGCGATGAGGAGGATTGCCTTGGGCAGTATGAGGACATGAAAAATGTCTCTCTTGAAACATCTGGGGACTATGATCTAAAACAAGGAATTCAGGAAACTTCTGTGGCTGCCCACACAGGTAGAGGGTCTATGTATGGTGCTTACAATTCATTGGAAAGTTTTGATAAAGTTGGTATGTGTCCAGAGGATGTTGTGCTTGTTCAAGACACAGACCGAAAGGCTGCTGTCAATGTAATATCTGTAATTCAACATACTAACTTGCTTAGCAGGCCAAATTCATTTGAAAAGACTGAGTCAATTGAACATCAATCTTATCAGCCAGAGAAGCCTGTTGGCCAACTCTCTGAGCAGTCTGACCCTGAGAACATTGATGATGTACAGAGTCCTGACTCTATTCTGAGATCTGAGAGCATGGAACATCAACAGCAAAGTGACAGTGAATTAGCATCTGTTTCACCCAATCAGCAATATCATATGCCCCACAAGCTTGTTCGACAACCCAACATTCAAGTACCTGAAATTAGAGTCACAGAAGAGCCAGATAAACCAGAAAAAGAACCAGAGGTGCCAGTAAAAGAACCAGAGAAGCATATAGAGGAATTCCAGTGGCCACAGAGGAGTGAGACTCTGTCCCAACTCCCAGCAGAAAAATTGCCGCCAAAGAAAAAACGTCTGCGTCTTGCAGACATAGAGCATTCATCTGGCGAATCAAGCTTCGACTCTACCTGTACCAGTCTGTCAAGGAGCCCAAGTCAAGAAAGCAACCTGTCACATAGCTCAAGTTTCTCAATGTCATTTGATAGAGAGGAATGCATGAAGTCAGTGTCACCAACTAAGCAAGATGATTTTAATAAACAATCAGAATTTTTAACTGTACCAGGGAGTGGTCATTCTCTGTCAATACCAGGCCATCACAAGGAGATGCGTCGCTCCTCATCAGAACAGTCACCTTGTGGTTTACCTACTGAGGTGCCAGAAATTCGTAGCAAATCATTTGATTATGGAAATCTGTCAACCAATTCTAGACAAGGGGAGGTATATGCCAGTGCATCATCCATGAAGGAACGCAGACGTGGATATCTGGTTAGACAGGCATCTCTGAGTGTCTATCCTGAAGTTGCACCTCAAGAGCAGTGCTCTGAGTTAAACATTAAACAAGAGCTTTCTGACCCCCATGCTTTACCTTCATCCTGGCAAGGCACCTCAACTCTATCTGCTCTACCCCATCTTGTGGCTGGAAGTGATCTAGTAAGACAAAAAAGAGGATCACATCATTTGCTTCAGCAGAGCATCAGTGAAGACAGCCAATCAGACGACTTGCAAAAGTCACCACGTTTGCCAGGCCAATTGTCAACAGACAGTGAGGCCTCAGTACATGAGCACATGAGCCAGGATGTAATACAGCACTCCTCACTTCCGAGTAGCTTAGTATCATCACAGTTTCTTCAGACAGTGGTCTGGCATACTGACCCAGCACGACCCAGACAGCACCAGGGTATCCATCAGCTGCAGAAAGTACATATACGACCACCAAATCTGCAGGCTAATGTACAGAAAACCCACCAACCTCTTCATCAAATACAGGTGCTCAATGAATCAAATACTGATGGGGCAAGCCAAACGTACCCATATGTCTCAAGAGCTTCTCCACAAACTATTGGCACTTCATCAAAAGTGCTTACTACAAACTCGCTTTTCTTACAGCAGATTCAGCCAAGCTTTACCACTCAAACTGTAGGCTCACCGTCATCACTTCCTGGAATGCTAGTTCCTGTTAGAATTCAAACAAATGTGCCATCATTTGGTAGTGTTATGTACACAAGTGTTTCACAAATTCTTCCTCCGCATGCTCAGAGTTCAGCCTCTCTCAGACTAATAGGCCCAGACAACACATCTAGTAGTTCACTTACGGGTATATCATCAAAAAACCCAATTGGGTTCAGTTTATCAAAAATATTAGGTCATCCAGAGGGATCTTTACAATATCCACTTTGGAAAGTTCCTGACCCATTACCTGGAAGACTGAATACTGGCATACCATTGTCCTTGACATCAGGAACTATTTCAACTACAGATGCCTCCTCTAGCATTGGAGGGAGTAAGAGAATGCTGTCTCCAGCCAGTAGTCTTGAACTTTTCATTGGAACCAAGCAACAGAAACGGATCAAGGAGGAAAAGATGTATGGTCAGATAGTGAAAGAGTTAAGTGCAGTTGAGCTAAGTAATTCAGGTGCACCAAATGATGGTGACGCATCACCACAGCCTGATGTTTTAAAGAGAGACGACTTAGACGATGATCTGGAGAGGATGTCATCATCTCCACCGGCTAATAACCAATCATCTGTGTTCTCCTCTGCATCTGATGTGCCACACAAGGAAAGCTTTACTCCACCTCTGCAAATTGTCATGAACACTTCTAAAAGAGCAGAATCACCAGAGGAACTTGATATAGACAAATCCACTCCAGAGGCCACCTCAGGCCCCGAATCAATGATCTCTTCAAGTGACACTCAAGATGAACTAAAGCAGACCAAGATCCCAGTAAACATGTTGGTGCAACTTGCATCCAGTCAGGGTGGTGCTGTATGTCGGAGCACTCTCCTACTCACTGACTTAGCAGATGTTGATCAGTTCTTTCAGTTTCCAAATCTACGTACAACAACAAGTGTTAGCTGGTGCTACCTAAATTACACCAAGCCAAACTATGCTCAGACAACTCCCTTAACCTCTGTTTATGGGTCTTGGTGTGTCAGCACCTATAACCCAAACCCACTCAGTCTCAGCACCAAGGCAACCCTGGCATTACTCTGCTCCAAACAGAGGAGGAACACAGAAACTTATACAATGGCTGCTATGTATCAGCCAGGGACTGGAAAACTTGTCTCATCCCTGTTGTGGAAGCAGAAGTTTGAGCAGGTAATGAATTCCTGAGTCTTGTATAAATGCGAGTCAAAACAACACATGAAATTTAAATGAAATTATGACCCTGCATGCTTGAGTATAGATATGAAACATGCACATCACTCAAATATATATTTCTTAATACTTATATATTCACTCTTATTTTTAGACTTTGAAGCATTTTCTTGAAGAACTTTTTTGGTTTGCATTTATAGATGAAGCCAGAGCTCATGAAGCTGGAGATTGGAAAGCTGGGGAAGAAAATTAAAGGGGTAATCTCAAGGGACAGAGTGAAAGAGGACCATGGAGAGAAGGAGGCTTCATCAAAGCAGGCTGAACCCACACGCATTAAAATCTTTGAAGGAGGGTATGTTCAAATTTGTGTCAGCATTGAATAGGTGTCTCCAACCACAGCTTCTGTAAATATTCTCTTCATGTGTAGAAATAACAGAATATAAATATGCCGACCATATGTTAAATTCAGGTACAAATCCAACGAGGACTACGTTTACGTGCGGGGCCGAGGCCGGGGAAAATACATCTGTGAAGAGTGTGGCATCCGCTGTAAAAAGCCAAGCATGCTGAAGAAACATATACGTACTCACACTGATGTTAGGCCATATGTCTGCAAGTTCTGCAACTTTGCTTTTAAAACAAAAGGTTGGTTTCCTCCATGCATTGCGAATACCTTGTTGCACTCCAGATGAATAGTGTAAAAAAGATATGTATTATGGCAAAACTATTAAATTTGAGATAGTGGTGCAGCTATTTGTTTGAGCCATAGAAAAAGCAAACTGACATATTGGTACAGTTGTATTGGTACAAATATGTTTCAAATCTCTGATTTCAGGAAACCTAACAAAACACATGAAGTCAAAAGCCCACATGAAGAAATGCTTGGAGCTTGGAGTGTCGGTGACGTGTATAGATGACGTAGAAGGAGCTGGTATGAAATGAGTTTTTATTTTGAGAAAAGCCAATAATGTGATGCATACTGAGCTCTGTATGTTGTGAAATATTATTAGCGTAAATAAAATGAGGAGACCCAGCACTGCCAGGATTCATTTAAAATAGCTAAATTAACTCCTAAATTGTTTCTTCAGACACTGCTGAGGAGATCCAAAGAGATACTGGAAAGACTGGCATGTTAGAAATCATGGCAGACCACCAGTTCTCAGACGCTGATGATTCAGATGGGGCTGAGGAAGATGGTGACGAGGTGGATGAGGATGAAGATGACGATGATGAGTATGATGGTGATTCAACACCAAAGACACCCTCTCGAAGCACAAGCCCACAACCCTATGTCATCCCCTCACATTCTGTCACTGCAGTTGCTGCATCCCATGACACTGGCTCTGATCCATTAGGCTCAGCCCCCAAGCAGCCAGTGTTTGGCTATTATACTAGTTTGCCCAGTATTCAAATCACTCAACTCACGGTGCCTAGTGAGAAGGCTAGAGAGAGCCAAATGGCAGAATACCAGAAACTGTTGCAAGGGGCTTTGGGTGAAGACCCTAAAAACAGATTGGAGATGCCTATCTCCATGGATGAAGACCCTGGCTTATCTCCAGAGCATAGCTCATCTTCTTTTGAATTCTCACCTTCTCGCCTGTCCTCGCCTAGCTGTGACTCCTCACCTCTGCGAGAGCCGTCACCCAGTTGTAGGTACTTGTCCCCAAAACGGGACCTCTCTCCACGGGGTCGTTTGTCACCAAGAAGGGAGGCATCCCCTCTTAGACCTCTGTCCCCCAGGAGAGATATCTATAGAAAGGATCTATCTCCAAGGAGAGACATGTCCCCCAGAGGCCTCCTTTCACCAATCTCCCATGCAGGGTGTCCAGTGTCTCCCAGACGTGAACTGTCTCCCAGAGGCCGCTACAAGGGCATACTCAGACCATTGTCTCCAAGAAGGGCTCCTCACCCTCACAGTGGACCTTGGATACTCAACCAGCATCCGCATAGAGAGATGGTTTCAGTGGCTCAAAAGAGCAAGTGTCACTCAGAAATTAATATGGTAAGTGACTTTTATATTGAAGTTGATCATTCTTGCTGTTATTTTCTGTTCTCCTGTTATGTCTTTTCAGTGCTATACTAGATTGTGATTGTGATAAAATAATTCAGACCATTAATTAAAGGTAGAGCTATAGTCAAGACTAGCCAAGATCCCACATGAATGTGGGACATAGTCAGTGCTGAGACCTAAATCTATTGGACTTGCGGTTTTGGGGACTGTTGGCTTGAAACATTGGTGGGGACTAATACATACACCATGTTGTGTGTGTGTGTGTGTGTGTGTGGACCATGTTTTTCTATCTTTGTGGTACCAAATGTCCCCACAAGGATATGAATATCTAATATTTATTACCTTTTGGGATCATTTTGCTGGTCTCCATAAGGAAAGTGTGTTTTTATAGTAGTTTTTAACAAAAATGTAAAAACATAAAAGAGCCAAAAGTTGCCTTTTCATTACTGTGGTTGAGGATTAGGGTCAGTGTTAGGGTTTGGCTTAGCATTAATTAGCTGCATTAATAACTATTATGTCAATGGAAAGTCCTCACAAGTATAGCAAGACAAAGTCTGTGTGTGCATGCACAATAGAAAAACAGAACATAAAGATTGATGACTTTGATTGCAGCTATTTTGACAAAGTGCAACACAAAAGAATTCAGAAAGCTTGAAAATGTCCAAAGATGCAATGTTGTACAACTTGTTTTAGCACACAAAACATTGTGAACATTTTTCACTGATCAATTTTGCCTCTTTTCTCGGCTTCAAAATGGTTTGCTTTTTTCACTTCTCACTGGTCTTCATGTTGGTTTATCCTTTCTAACAATAAGTGTAGTCTTCATAGGAGAAACCAGGGGCTCAGACATTCAGAATTATTCATTGTTTAAACATGACCACACACCATTTCTTGGTGTCATTTCAAAATCCATCACAAAATTCAAAGTATGCTTCTGTATGTGTGTGTTTCGTAAAATTGGATGCCATAGTCCTTCTCTATTTAAACTACTGGTCTCCAAAATCAATGAAAAGATGGCTTATTTCCAACAATTAAATCATACTGCATATCAGATTGCTGTAAGCTAATCACCTAATATTTTTTTTAGAATCAGAGGAAGAGTTGTTATCCCCAAGGAGATAAACACAGCACAGAAGCTCCTTCTATTCACCACGGTCTTTTCAGCCATCTTCCCCTCCACTCCCAGCAACAGGTTCGTACCCTATTCCCTATGATTCCAATTGGTGGAATTCAAATAGTGCCAGGCCTGGCCCACCCTTCTCGCGTTCCTCTGAAAACAACTACATCAGAGGAGTCCAGCGAGGCATCTTTCCACTTCTCAGAGGGTTGTGAGTCTAACAACGTCCAAGGCGTAGAGGATTCAGCTCAACCACAAGAGATGGCACTGTCCCCAAAAGCTGCAAGTTCAGCCCCATCACCTTCTTCTCAGAGGTCCAGAGATGATAAAGGCCTGAGTGACAAAGAGAGCAAGCAAGAAGAAGGCATCATGACGTGCACTAAAGCTATCGCTTCTTTGCGCATTGCCTCAGAGGAACCCATAGGAAAGGTGGCTGGTCCCATCGAGCAGATCCAACAGCACGCGTTGTCTCATTCTCCTACCACCCAGCAAGAGAGTACAGCAAAGGGGGTTCAGAAATTTAGTAGCTCAGAGTTGAGGCACTCCAGCACAGATATTGGTGCTCCTACAGGAGGCTGTCCCTCTCTCTACGTTACAGGGGCTACAGAGAGGTCGCCTGGCCAACAGAGCAGTAACAAGAATCCATCCAGCACAACAAACGACTGACAACACGGAAATAACATCCAAACGGAGGACAGTACATTACAATCATACTGTATGTTTACACATACACAGTCACACTCGGATAAGAGTGTACATGTACAGTGTAGCATGCCTTTTATAACTTGGTTTGCTGTTTTATCTATGGCTACTTTCTTATTTAAAATGTCAGAGAATAACCTATATGTTAACTTATACCTGTATATGAGCCTGACCAAAATTGCTTATGAACTCTGTCTGGTACTCTAAAAATGTACAGATCTGTGTGCCTTTTTTTTCATTTATGCTTATATTCTTATAAGCATATAAAACACGAAGACATGTAAATATGTCAAACTTTGTGTATCAGCTTTGTATTAAATGCAGGTTGCTGTCTTTTTGGACACCGGAGTCTAAATGATGTGAAGTATCAATATATGTACGGTTGCACTAAAACATATTTTTATATGAGTGAAATGAAATGGCTTTTGTGTACAGCATCAATTCTATAATAATATTTATTGTATCTTGTTTCATAAATTGTAAAAAAAAAAAAATTTCTTAATGTTGTGGATGCCTTTGCTAAGTAAAGCATGGATTTTACTATTGCGTAATAAGAAGAACAAAATATGTATACTGTAAAATGGCTTTCTATTAGAAATATTCATATACTCCAAGCCAAATTTGTTTTATTGGGTTTTCTCTCTGACACACACACACACACACACACAAACATACACACACACACACACACACACAAACAAACATATACACACATTATACTTGTATGCAGAGGTGTGTGTGTGTGTTTGTTTGTGGGTGTGCGCGTGTGTGTGATTTCCTTTACATTGGAAACCCACATAACACAGTATGGTGGTTGGTAGCTTGAAGTTCTGACCGCCCCTTTCCTGTCAGCTCAATAGGCTACACACTAGTTGTGATATTGCTGCTCTTTTATGTAGAACTGTCAAGCATTAAGTGAATGAGCTTGTCGACTTTTTCACTTCCTTTGAAAACATTCTGAAATGGTTGTGAAATGTTAATCATGTCGCTTGAAGTATTTGTTTTATTGATTAGTATGGGGAACATTCCAGCAGATGTATATATTGAATGCCCATAATCCTGTATACACATAATTATACATACATTGAAGGAGTTCATTATGGGCTATGCCATCAGTCCACAGACTTTTTTTTTTGTTGTTGGCAATCTCCAATAATAACAACTCTTAAAATGCACTTTATATTTCTTAAACCTTTCAGAAAGATAATCCCGTGCTATAATGCTATATCTGAAACTTATGCTATATCAGTTTTGGAAGTGGGATTCAGGCGGATTCAAAGCTGCCTCTAATTAAACAGTTTAACTGGAGCATGGAGCCAGAGCACTCCCATGTGTAAATCTGTCATTTGTACTGTGTGTATTTGATCCATGTTATTTACTCCTTGGACATTTTTTTGTCAGTAGTACCTGGTATTCACTGTTAAGTGTATTAATATGTTAAAACCAAGGTATCAAGAGCATAAATCAATGTAATGAAAGAGAAAGACATACATGATATACATAGATGGGTAACTTTGTGATGTCAGTGAAAATACATTATCATACACGATTTTGACAATAAATGACAATACAAAAATAATAATAATAAAACAAAACCTTCTGGATCGTGTTTTCAAATAAATGCAACTGTGAAAACTCTGTGAGGACTTGATACTACTACTATAAATCTAGAAATATCTATTAATATCTCAAAATCTATTAAAAATCTATTAATAATTTGCTACTAGTCACCAATTATCTGG
>JAOTRJ010000027.1:6976961-6989380 GCA_028564905.1 Leptodoras praelongus | reverse complement strand
CCCAGGTCGCCCCACCCGGGGATCGAACCCGGGTCCTTCTTGCTGTGAGGCGACAGCGCTATCCACTGCGCCACCGCCAGCTTTTTTCTAAGCTGTATATGAATTGGCCATGCGTGAGCATGTCAGTTATAAACAAGGTTGTAGTGGTGTCACAGTACACTGTGACATGATGCAAAAATGTGGCGATGTGCATCATGGAAATGTTCAAATCTATTTATAACATGTACTTGCACTGTTTGAACACCAGAGGTCCCAATCTGTGTCAATCATCCCATACATTTATATATACAGTATACTATAGAGAGAGAGGGAGCACCCTGGTCACATGATTGAGTTCTTTCATGAAGAGTCTGCGAGATCATCTGCACATGACTGATAACCCAATTATCTGATAGCCCTAGTTTGCAACGACCAACACACATTATAGGATTATAAGACTATGTTCCAACAGTTAAAATAGCTCTTTGGGAGCTTTCAAACAACACCACACAAATTATAATATTATTCAAATTTAAATTACTCAAATTATTAAATGCAAATTATTCAAATTTTGATTTGAGACTCAAATCAAAATCATAAAGGCAGTAATGTGAATCAAAAATATTCCTGACCAGAGGGCATCACTGCACCCTTACAAGGCTGTATATCCTGATTTGTGCTTCTTTATGTTGTCAGCTATACCAAGAGCTGCTAAAAGGGTGAGGTAAAAACATACAGGTAAGAGAAAGAGATACCTGGGAGGGTGTGGGGAGAGAGATTATCTGTAAAAACCCTACATACAAACCAAACTGCTAGTTTTTTTTCTGGTTCCACTGTTAGCTAGTTCACCTTATGAATATATGAACTCTGTCACAGACTACATCAGCATGTGCATGGATAATACTGTTCCAAAAATACACATAAAATCCTGCCTGACCCAGAAACCCTTGGTCAACGCTGACGTAAAGGCCAAACTCAATGGTCGAACTTCAGACTACAAATCGGAAGATCTAGTAGTATACAGGAAAGTCAGATCTTTCAGGGTGATCAACCCACGCAACGTGTGAGGCCCTAATGGCATCCAAGGCAGTGTCATTAAAGCTTGTGTCATTCAGCTAGCAGAGATTTGCAAGGCCATCTTTAAGCTCTCCCTAAGTGTTTGTGAGTCCCATATGCTTTAAGAGGACCACCATTATCCCTGTACCCAAGATGTCTCTGAATGACAACCACCCTGTAGCTACCTACATGATCTGCTTCAAGTGGCTAATCTAAAAGCATATCTGTTCCAATCATCCGGCTACAATGGACCCTCTCTGATTTGGTTACTGACTAAACAGATCCACTGACGATGTCATGACTCTGGGGATGCGCAGAACTCTCACTCACCTGGATAAGCAAAAGTCCTATGTGAGGATGCTTTTCATCAACTACATCTCTGCATTCAACACCATAATTCCAAGCCCATTGGTAAAACTCATCACCAAACTCAAAGACCTTGGTCTCAACACTCATATCTGCAACCGGATTTTGGACGTTCTGACAAGCGGACCTCAAGTGGTGAAAATCAGTAACCACATCTCCTTCAAATTGACTTCGAGCCACCTCCTGTACTCCCTGTTTACACACTACTGTGTTGACAAGCCCAGCTCCAACATCATCCTCAAGTTTTCTGATGATACCCCATCCTGGGCCTCACTACAAATGGCGACCAGAGCTATGGTCAGAGCATTAGCTGACTGGTGTGATGGCAACAACCTCTGCCTCAGCATCGGCAAAACTAAGGAGATGATTGTGGATTACAGGAAGCTATAGCAGGATGGCCATGCCCCCTTATACATTAAAGGGGCTGCTGTGGAACAAGATAGGACAAACAATTTCCCTGGGGGTGCACCTCACTGAAGACCTGACCTGGTTCTTACACATCAGGGCAGTAGTGCAGTCTGCTTGTCAGTGACTCTACATCCTTTGTAGGCTTGGGAAGTTTGATCTCCCTCCAAAAATCCTGATAATCTTCTACAAGTGCACCATCCTGATGGGCTGTATGACTGTCTGGTTCAGTAGCTGCTCCCTCCAAGGCCCTTCAGAGAGTCATGAGAGCAGGTCAGCTCATCATTGGCAACAAACTCCCAGCCTTACAGGACATCTACCACACACGGTTTGAAGAAACCTCTCAAAATCACCACTAACCACACTCACGCTCGACACAGACTGACCACACCAGGCATGCTGAGGAACTGCTTCTACCTGCAGGCCAACAGAATTACTCAGACACTCATCATTTTGGGCATGTGCAATAACACTACCACTTCCTGACTATAACTGAACTGCAGCATTCTTTCTGCACTATTGTTCAACAAGTGCACATGAATCATTGCACTGTTTACAAATAGCCATTGTTTACATCTATCGTCTAAGCATTTCTGCACTTTACAATGCACATTTCTTTTCTTTTCTTTCTTTGTATAATGTTATTACTTTATTGTTTGTTTAGTATATTATCCTATTTCCCCTCCCTTTATCCTTTTCCTATAACAAAGGTATTTCTTAGTTTTTCCTTGCACATTTGTAGGACTCCTGAGCCTCACAATACATATTTCAATGTATACTTCAAACTTGAACTCGAAACTTGGTCAAATTTACTGTTCAGCTGTCGATTTCTTAAACAACTTTAACAAACTGCAAAAGAGGATTCATTTACAATTACATGAGTAAAGACCTTATAAATGAGCATTCCATTTACTGAAGATAAAGATTTATTCAAACCTATTTGTAGATTCACTCCTCTTTGTAGACTTGCTTTAATTTGGCTACATTGGAGGGTTTTAGTTTAGGGTTTAAGGTCTTGCTACAGCATGTCAATGGGATTGAAGTCAGGACTTTGACTCGGCCACTCTGAAACCTTCATTTTGTTGATTTTGAGGTGGACGTGCTTGTGTTCTTCAGTTCAATGTCCTGCTGCTTTAGGTCATAAACTAATGGGTGGACATTCTCCTTCAGGATTTTCTGATAGAGAGCAGAATTCATGGTTCCATCAATTATGAAAAATCGTCCACATCCTGCAGAAGCAAAGCATCCCCAGAACATCACGCTACCACCACCATGTTTGACCTTAGGTATGATGTTCTCATAATTTTATAAAATCACATTTTTGGCAAATGTGAGACAATCGTTGGTGTTCTTTTTGGTCAGGAGTGTTTTGTGCTTTGCGGCTCTCCCATAGATACCATTGTTTCCCCATGTCTTTCTTATTGTGGAATCTTGTACACTGACTATTACTGAGGTAAGTGAAGCCTGTAGATCAATTAGGGACAATTAGTTTTTCACATGGGTGATATAAGTTATAAATCTTCAATAAATGGAACCATCATTTAAAAGTTGTATTTTGTGTTTATTCACATTGTATTTATATTTCATTAAAATCAGTCTGATGATCTGAAACATTAAATTTTCATTTAAATCAGCAAAAATAGAAGTTGGGAAGTTGGGCCGAATACTTTGTCATAGCACTTGTAGCACCAAGTTTGTTTACACTGTAAAGTACCAATAGCTGGCAATTTCACTTCCAAGATGACCTTTAAGGCTGTGGCAGAAAGAGAAAGAGAGAGAGAGAGACTTAAAACAGTTTATGTAAGTATCTCTCAGCTATTTGTTTATTACATGCCAACTGTGCTTATTGTGAGCGACTGACAATCCACACAACACTTCTGTGTGAAAGGTCAAGCTTCTCTGCATGGCTGCTAGCTTATTTTAAGCTCAGCCCATGCCGAGTCTGTTCTGCAAGTTTAAGTGACAACTGTTCAAGGACAATGCCAGCCATGTCCCATTTACCATTGCCATGTCTCTTTGAGTTGTCTCTTAACTTATTGGCAGAAACAATGCCCCTCAATAAGAACCAACAATATGTCAGCAGACTGTCAAGGTGATGAGAGACAGGAAAGCTCTTGGTTCACCTCTCCCTATACACACATAAAAACTAAGACATTTAGATGCCTTACTGAAAGATCTAACATTTACATCACATTTGGAAGTGCTTGCTGCACATGAGCATCTTACCAAAAACACAGAGACTTTTAACTTGCCCGAGATATTATTTTAATCAACAGTAATGTTGACCTTCTTTTATTTTTAGCAGTGTGAATGCCAATAATAACTTGCTACCCAGTGATGTAAGCAGCTAGGAGCAGAGCTAGTGTGTCACCTTAACGGTAAGGATGAGCATGACTCATGACTTCCAAGACAGTGAAAGTGAGCAGAGGTCATATAGTAGAACAGTCCGTAATCATGAGTGTGATCAAAACTATGATGTGATGAGATCCTTCTAACAAAATTAAAGTATTACGCATAAAAGTTATTCACTTACCCTGAATGCTGAGCATCTGTCCCAGCTTGAGCGCTGCGCCACGCACTTTACACAGAGTCCTGACAATACGCTCTGCGTTGGCCTCAGACAGGAATGGGCTAGAGTCTAAAACAGCCTTTTTGTCTCCTGGGAGAAGGGATAATACGAGTGAATACTCAACAATATGTTTTAATATATAACTTGACAGAATTTTAACAGTCTGGGCAACACCACAAAAGCTTCAAAAGTAAACAGCACTTAACTGAGAAGGAATTTCAAAGCACACAGTTAAATGTATAGTATATGAGTCATTGGTGTATAAGGATTTTGATATGGAATATGTAATTCTGCAGTTTTCTACATTTCTTATTCGTACATATTTCTGAGGACAAATACTTTATTTAATTTTATTTCTGTAGACAGTCACATCAAAATAAGTAAGGGGGAAAAATCATATAATAATTATTTTGCAACAGAGTGAAGAGAAATACTCAAAGGAGGGAGGAGGGATGTGGGGGCTGGTTTGCAGGGGCCAGGGGGATTAACTGTAACACCAGTTCAACAGTTTGTCAAGAACTCTAATTAACACTCTGATATGGTATCTGACTTCTAGTTACCCCTTCAGCTGCTGGTCTCTTGGAGGTCAAAATGTGAGAAACTCTAATAATAATAATAATAATAATAATTATTATTATTATTATTATAGTGTAGTGAAGTACCAGAAAAACTGGTATAGGAGCCTATGCCACAAAATACAAAGTAACACCACCTATGCACATCACTGACTGTATCCTCCAGTATGTATACAAAGTGACAGACATCTATGGAAGCTTCTAGGATGTTTTTGCTGTGAGAATGGTTTAAGAGAGTTTAAGAGCTCCTGAGATGGGTCATAGGTAGAAGCAAAGTTTGGATTTTCACGTATGATCATTTCAAGGGCGTACCGTGAATACAATAATTCCAGCAAAACCTCAAACTTATGACAGCAGTGTAGCCATAAAAAGACTCTGGGTAAACCTGACCAGCGTTGTCTGACAAGAATCGTTTCATGTGATAGACATGCAACACTGTCTCAAGTAACATCGGAATTCAATGCTGGTGCTTCAACAAACATCAGCGTGAGGACTGTGCAATGTTCCCTCCATGATCCCGTGGTGGACCTACCAAGAATTTACTGGTATTCCAGTTTTGCTGGTACTTCAGTGTGTTTTCCCTCTACTGAAAACTGAACCAAGCTAAATAGCTAGAAATCCATAAGCTCTTATTCAACTCATTTTGTACCAAAGCAGTACATTGCTATTCACTGTAAAGCTGTAAATCCTTCATCCTGATTACACAAAAAGCAAGTTCACTGGCTAGGCATTCAATATAGTTTATGGAATCTCTTCTTATCATTTGTACAATACTTCATTTATTGTAGTTCTTGTCAAAATCTTGTCACTTTTCGTACAATGTTCTGAATTTGATAATCAATGAGTCACTCATGAGTAAAAGAATCATTTAATTTAGCATTGGAGACATTTTAGATTCCAATCTATTTTTTCAGCACTGGGGTATTTGTCATTATGTACACCTGTCTCACTGTCTTTTAATCTTCTCACACCATTTCAATCTGTCCTTACCATTCTTGTCTTCTGGGCGCAGGCTTTTCTTGGCCACCTCAGCCAATGCTCCAATGCCAAGACCCACTGCAAGGCCTGTTACACACAACAAGGAGGAGATGCTTTACACAAGTCCTGCACACATTAAACAGGGAAACACTCAACTGTCATATCCTAGGGAAAGGATTAACATAAAAAAGTTTCAAGCTTTTATTTCCTCCCTTTTTACTTAATCCAACTTGAAATATTATAGGCCTCTGCATAGTAAACTGCTCCCAGATCTGACTGTATTCGTCAATGTGGGTCACCATAAAAACAGACATTCAGACAAATCAGCACGTATGCTTGTCTACACTTTCCACATTAATTCATTCAACTTCAGTAAGAGCTTTATTTATCCAAAGCATATCCCAGGAAAACTGAGTGAAACGCAGAAGAATTCACTAGAGATGGAAGGCCAATCCATTGCAGGACAAATGAAATGTGGGACAAAGTGCACGTCTTAAGCTCTACATCTATTCTAGCCACCATCCTTGCTTGAGTAACCAATATCTTTGCTCCAGTCGCAGCACTGTTACTTCTAAAAACACACAAAAATGACTCGAATGAATGTGTTCATCCATTTAACTACTTAAGTAAGGCTAGCGGGAATGATAGCGATTAGCATAATCATAGAACAGGGCTCTAAATTTTCTCTATTATATTCTACATAAACCAAGTTATCCCATATCCATGTAAAGAAAAAAGGGGGTTAAGGTGAGTTGTGAGCCCGGTAGCCTCACAGTGAGGGACATAGCATTTAATTTAACCCTACTTTAACTGAGTTTAAGTAGCTGAAATGCTTTAAAAGTAAACATGGGCTTCTTCCTGGCATGCTACTGATATCGGAGGTCAGTTCTGGTAAATAATTAAACAAGATATTCTTTGCACCAAGTAGTTTGTAGATATGTAGAAACAAGTGTTGACACACAAGTCAAACACCACATAATACCTCAGCTCTTCAAAAGCACATTACATCTCAGCTGTTTAAAACCCCATTTTACCTCAGCTCTTCAAAATCACATTTTACCTCTAATCTTCAAAGCCACATTATACTTCAGCTCTTCAAAATGATATGATAGCTCTTTAAAACCACATTAAACCTCAGTTCTTCACAATCACATTTTACCCCACCTCTTCAAAACATTATATCTCAGCTCTTCAAAATCACATTTTACCTGAGCTCTTCACAATCACAGTGTACCTCTCCTCTTCACAATCACATTATATCTCAGTTCTTTAAAGCCACTTTACCTCAGCTCTTCAACATCACATTTTACCCCACCTCTTCAAAACAACATTATATCTCAGCTCTTCAAAATCACATTTTACCTCAGCTCTTCACAATCACATTGTACCTCTGCTCTTCACAATCACATTATATCTCAGTTCTTTAATGCCACTTTACCTCAGCTCTTCAACATCACATTTTACCCCACCTCTTCAAAACCACATTATATCTCAGCTCTTCATAATCACATTATACCTCAGCTCTTCACAATCACATTTTACCTCAGCTCTTCACAATCACATTATATCTCAGCTCTTCACAATCACATTTTACCTCAGCTCTTCAACATCACATTATATCTCAACTCTTCAAAATCACATTTTACCTCAGGTCTTCAACATCACATTATATCTCAACTCTTCAAAATCACATTTTACCTCAGCTCTTCAAAATCACATTATATCTCAACTCTTCAAAATCAGATTTTCTCATCTCTTCAAAATAACATTATATCTCAGCACTTTAAAGCCACACATTACCTCAGCTCTTCAACACCACATTTTACCTCAGCTCTTCAAAATCACATCTCAGCTCTTCAAAGCCACATTTTATCTCAGCTCTTCAAGACCACATTATACCTCAGCTCTTCAAAATAGCATTTTACTTTGATCTTCAAAAATCACATTTTATCTCAGCTTTTCAAAATCACATTTTACCTCAGCTCTTTAAAAACCACATTTTCCTTCAGTTCTTCAAAACCAGCGGTGTGTGTCAGGAGCTCTGTGGCATAACACAATTGCCTTCTATCCTCTACATAGTGTACTACATATAGAGCATGTCTTTTTATATTCAGCTACAAAAAATGTCCTCTAGGGTCCCCTTGGCTGCTCTTGTGCTCCATGTCTGTTACAGGGCCTTGGAATCATCCTTAACATATAGCCTTTTACAACAACCCTGCCTTTGAAAAACAATAAAATGTCCAGCATATCTCTTCAAACAGAGATACACACCTAAATATATACTCAGCTCAGCCAAGGTAATGACTGCAGTCCAAAATCCCCCCTTCACCACTGGAAAATATACACTGCTGTGTTCTTAGAGTCTTCACTGAGTCTTCAACCTCAACTGAACCTCAACAGATAGTTATCTGTTAAATTATACCTTCTTCTTTCAAAAATTAACATGATGAGATTACAGCAGTAAGCCAGCAGTGAGACTTAAAATGTCAGAGAAATACAAGGAGCTTCTAACTGTAAAGACTAATTTTGCACTGCATCTTTTCCAAAAGATGAAATTAACAGAGCAGACAAGTATACACTAACTGGACCTTAATGGTGTCTAATCTCTACTCACAACACCTGTGGGAATCCAGCTTGACCTGTTGTAAACAGGTACTGCTTTGTGTAAATATTGACCCATGCCTCCATACCTCAGACATGCAGGCGAATAGGAGCAGATATTACGGCTATTTAAATGGCTTGTGGTCAAAACTGTTCAGAATTAAAAATATAATTAAAGCCCAGAAATCATGAACATGCTTTAAAATTGAATGATCTTACCTCCAAAATTTGCCAGTCTTCCCAACCGTGTCACAGGCACCTTTTGCTCCCTTGCTCTTTCACTCAGCTAAAAACAGAATATAAATAAAATAGAATATAATACAAATAGGGTATTCATGATATCTAGCAAAAAAAAAGAACAAAATTATTCATTACAAAAAGAAAAATTTGATAACATATAAAAAACACTTGTTAAACTTTAATGTTGTTATACCTGAAAATATATTTTTACTCATATTTTTCTCCTCATTAATGGGCCTAAAGCTGCCGAACCAAGTTGTGTGTAAGCCAAGCCAAACAAAAAATTCCGCCAGATTTCCAAGAATTTTTGGAATTCAGTGAACTTTACTGGCATGACCATTTTCATTGACAGTATTGCCAAAGTTTTTATTTGTACTTGCATGCACATGGAGCTGAATGCCAATCAGGCAGGAGCATGCATGGCACAGCTGATGCGTATTTGGTGATGCAATAATGAGCAAAAGGCAAAAAGAGACTTTCTCAAAAGGTTGAAGTGAAAGTTATTTTCATTCATGTCTATTTAGCAGTGTAACTGCACCTGACAGGCCAAAACCTGGAGCCAAAATACAGAAAAGGTGAACTAGATGTTAATTAAGTGAGGTGAATAAAAAAATTGTTTGACATAAAAACAAAAGAAGAAAAAACTAAAATCTACACTGATAAACCTACGTGATCATGGATACCAAGCACATCACACAGAGAAAGTACTATGTTTAATTTTTAATCATTTAATTAATTAGAGTGAGTGAATTAGATTAATTAGAGATCCTGCACAATCCTTCCTGATGTTGTGTTAGAAAGGTATTTGAGTATGTGAAATTTTTATATATAAAAAAAATATATTATATAGATTAAATATAGATATATTAATAGATTTGAAGCCAAGGTTGATATTTGTTAGTCTTTCCAACAAACAAACATACAACTGCTCCTATGAATGATTTATGAATAGATCAGTATGTATCCAGTTTGATAAATGAGATCCATTCAACCTTATGAAAGTAAAGAAAAATAATAGTATCAATGATGATTTGAGGAATATAAGCTATATATAATACATTGCTGCAAGGTATTTTACTGTCCATTTTGTTTTGCCACAAAGAAACCTAACCAAACTAAACTAAACTTCCAGGCAAAAACTAAACCCATTCTCCACAGCCTGGGTACACACAGGTGACAGCGAGCGACAAGATTGGCCTTGTTTACCATTTGTTTATGGGGTTTGCTCCGCTTGGCCTCCCTGGCTTTGTTGATGTCTTTGGCAGTGAGCCCTCCTACAGACGAGTGATCCTGGTGATATGAGCGAGTCCCTGTGAACTGCTTTGTAGGGTCTTTATAGCCTTCAAAACTATTGGATTTGCCAACTGAGTGGTAGAATGTTCTAGCACTGTCCGCACTCGCATCTGTGAATGCATTATCAGACTGCTGTCTCTGGGTCACGCCCTCACTGTAGTCCTCCTCACTGGAAAAATCATACTTATCATCCATTTCTGTGTTGAACTCTGTCACACTTTGCTCCTGGCCTGTGAATTCCTGCAACCATCACAGATCAGAATGAGTAGGTTATTTAAAAACAAAAAAACAAAAAAAACAACAAAAATAAATAAATAAATAAATAAACACCCCAGCTTCAATATTTCATCTAATAAAAGTGAAGGGAAAGCAAATACAACAATATTTGTCTCAGTCTACACAGTCTCAGCATTTATACACAGACTATCATAGAGTTTAATAAAATTGACAGTACAGCAGTTATGATCATTTCGATGTTCTTCTTATCTCCCGATATATACATTACAGATCAAGCTACTGTGCTACTGTGCTTGATTAAGGATTGTGCATCCCAGTTTTGTAGATATTACAGTACTGTGCAAAAGTCTTAGGGACCCTATTGTTTTCAGGTACAACCTTTATTATTGATTATGGTTTTTAATACTGCATTACTGTAAGGAAAACAACAGACAACAGACCACTTTTCAGAAAACATAATGAAGGCTGCTGGGTTTTGCATGCAAAAAAAGAAGTAAGTGTGACAGTCAAAGTCTCCAGAAGAGCTGTGGAAGATTCTCCAAGATGCTCAGTAACACCTAAAAGCTTATTTCCTTAAAATAAAACTGCACAGCTGGGAACACTGTTTAAGAAAAAGGCACAGCAAATATTTATTTAGTTTATTACTGTTTACTGCACTTTAGAGTGTTTTCTTTTATGTATAAACATCTTAATTATTGTCGAAGGCATCTTTGCTTTACAGTGAGTCATTGCATGTGCCTTCTTAAGACTTCTGCATCGTACTGTACAGTAATTAGCTGGTAAGTTTTACTGAGCGTCTTGAAGAATCTCCCACAGCTCTTCTGGAGACTTTGACTGTCACACTTCTTTTTTTTTGCATGTGAAACCCAGTGGCCTTCATTATATGTTTTGTCTGAAAAGTGCTCTGTTATGTAACGTGTTGCTTTCGTTACTAACATACAAACATTTTTGTGTAACATTTAATTTTTTTGTTGGAAAAGTAACATTTGGAAATATGTAATCTTTCTGTACTGACTCAGAAAAAAAACTTTTGCACAGTAATGTAAATGGCAGCAATAAGGCACAGTTGAACCCTGTGACTTGTTTTGCTTTAGTTTCTTATCTTACTTCTTATTCTTATCCCACAGCGCACAGATTTATTTTAAAGGTATACTTTAGCGACTTTACTCTTTTAGTCCCTCATAATCAGCTTTAAAACATGTTTAAAAGGATCACATTAGTTTTGGTGTACTTTGTGGAGCAGAACTCACCTGTATTTTATGCATGGCCACGCTCATGGCCTGCTCTGCTGTCATTTGCATGCTTTGTGTCACAGCTCCTCCACTGCTCAGGGCACTCTTCTGGGTCTGGAGCACCGCCTGGCTCAGCTTGGCCAGACCCTTCATTAGCAGGATTATGTCGCTCGCCATGGCACTGCCTCAGCTCTAGGAGAATCAGTCTGTAATGATTCCATAAATAATGTAGTGACACTTGTATCAGAAAGTAATACTGAGCTACAGCTAGCTAAGTGTTGTTTAATCGTAATGTCTCAGGTGCAAAAGAGATGATCTAGGGCAATCTAAGTTCAGATAACTTGGGATACATGTTAATACCAGGTGTGAACAAGGCCTGACAGCAGGACTGAGTGCAGCACAGAGATGGTGACATATTATATCCCTTTTCTGCAAATTAACACAGTTCTCACAGTTCTTAACGAAATGTCTGTGATATGCTTTAATCAAAATATCACATGCATCACAGCTCTCCTTTCACCCTGTCTAAAATTGCTCTTTCCAAACACTTGGTTTCAGTGCCTCTCTGCATATTAAGCAGTCAGCACACTGAATGATGGGATGTACGTCAACACATCCACCATATTTAATCAAATATTGTATTCCTGCGACATCCTGTGTTGTACTGATACAGGTTGTAAAAGCAGTCACAAAGATTTTAGCACACATGTACAGGTTTTTGCCAACTGCAACTGGAACTCTACCATTAAAAATAAACTTTATCCACTCGGCTTATCTGTCCTTGGGGCCAATGTAGCGATGTGTCCTGATCTACAGTACAGGCCAAAAGTTTGGACACACCTTCTCATTCAATGTGTTTTCTTTATTTTCATGACTATTTACATTGTA
>JAOTRJ010000027.1:6915163-6927291 GCA_028564905.1 Leptodoras praelongus | reverse complement strand
CGACAGCACATTGTAGGCCATTGTAAGTGCTTTGAATTTGATACGAGCAGCCACTGGTAGCCAGTGGAGCTCAATGATTAGTGGACAGCTTTGCAGACCCCAAAAAGTTTGGTTATTTCAGTCTAAATCCACAGCATGCACTGCAAAAAAAATCTTAGCAAGTATAACCATCTTGAATATGGTCAAATTCATCTAGTGTTTCAAGTTATAAGATTACAGTAAACCAGATATAAGACTACTGATCCCTTTTCTAGACAAATCTTATTCATTTAAGGCTTTATACTGTTAGATTATTTTGCCAAATTTAAGCATAGACATTTTCTGAAAGAATAGAATAGGAAAATTGAAAGCTTTAAATTAATAAAACTGTCTAGTAATTATTTTATATCTGGTTGATTGTAATCTTATAACAGAAAACGCTTTATAAACGAGATGTTTTTAGTTACTAAGATTTCATTTTTTGCACTGTACGAAATACACTTTCTCAAATCCAGACATTCGGATGACAAAGAAGAAGAAAATGTAGGAAATAAATCAAGGGTATGAAAAACACATTAAGGAGATGGAACAGACAGCTATTCATTCTCTGTTTTGGTGAAACGTTCCTTATTTTTGTCTGCTTGATTGATTGGGTTACATGTCCTCCCCACAGTTCCTGTCATAGTTCCTGTAGCACAGTATACCCAGAGGAGTCCTTCAGCTAACAGTACTAAAAGTAGAACTCAGCGCTCTGAGTTTTACTGCATGAAGAAGGAGACACCTAGTTATCCTCCAGGTAAATAGAAATGCTTGTTTCCCTTTCCAATATAACCTAGGTGGATAAGAATATTAAAAACCTAGAGAGAAGTTGGCATGAGATAATGTGCTTAATGTGATCAGACCCCAAAGTATTCCCTTAAACAAGAACGTGTGCAAGAATTTGCACATTGTCATACTGTATGTATAGACACATGTTTATTTAATTACACAACAGTGACTTGAATTTTATATTTTGGCAGGAAGTCAAGAGGAGTCTTGGCAGCTGCAGATTCTAGCGAAGGGCCGAGTAAGTTGCCCCAAGTGTAAACGTGTAGGGAGGAAAACCGTGGAGGGGTTGAAAAAACACATGGTTGCCTGCAAACTGGTAAATGCACCTAAGTAGTGCTTACTAGAATCTTTGAATGAGACCTTGACCTGACTTGTAGTAGTCTTGGTTGCCATTGCCATTCATTTGATGCTTTATTTTAGC
This sequence comes from Leptodoras praelongus, assembly GCA_028564905.1. Taxonomy (NCBI): domain Eukaryota; kingdom Metazoa; phylum Chordata; class Actinopteri; order Siluriformes; family Doradidae; genus Leptodoras; species Leptodoras praelongus. Next base: position 6,926,063 of record JAOTRJ010000027.1, on the reverse strand, counting down.
ATGTATTTAAATGCACACATTGTGGGAAACAACTAAAGACTTCAACTGGGATGAAGTACCACCTCATGGCAGACCACAATAAACTGGTATGTGATTTCACTTCCTTTCAGTCGATTAAGCTTTCATTATATTGTGTTTTCTTCAGTCTCAGATTCTGACAAGAGTCGAGATACAAAGCTTGATAGACAGAAGGTTTATTGGATCTGCATTAACCCTGTAACTCTGGCCTGACAGATTTCTGTCTTCACACACTGTAAGCGAGGCATTTTGAGAAAGACTAGTAGGCTGATCAGAGCACATGTCCATGGCTTCAGATGCGGTTACTGTGCTTTAATTCAGCAGCACTGTTTATTCAGCGCTTATTATTTAAGCGCTTATTAGTGTTGGTCTTAAAGGAGCCTGGTGTAGTAAACGATCTGTGTGCTTACATGCAAGTTTATTCATTAAAACAGAGTGGAACAAAACACTAGCAGGCTTTTCTGAAGCTGAGTTATCTTTGCTTTCCACTCTTGGCAGCCTGATAAAGCAATTATTATTCATTTTGAGCTTTACGTTCTTGTCTTTGTGCCTCTAAACAGTAATTAGAGCTTTATATTGTGACGACAGCATAGAGAGGTTGAAGAAAGAAGCCAATTTCCACCCTTTTTGTTCTTTTTACAGCTAATCAGCTCCTGGCTCCGGTGATGGTCACCACCATATAGTTATATAGCTATAAAATATATAAAAAGTTATAAAGCTGTTAAAAATGCTGTAAACTAAGAATGCTTTTAAAAATTGGAAGTGTTAATAGTTTATTTTTATCAAGTAACAAAATGCAGTGAATGAACAGAAGAGAAATCTAAATCAAAGCAATATTTGGTGTGAGCACTCTTTGCCTTCAAAGCAGCATCAGTTCGTCTAGGTACACTTGCACACAGTTTTTGAAGGAGCTCAGCTGGTAGGTTGTTCCAAACATCTTGGAGAACTAACCACAACTCTGCTGTGGATGTAGGCTTCCTCAAATCCTTCTGTCTTTTCATGTAATCCCTTTTCATGTAATCCCAGACTCGATGATGTTGAGATCAGGCCTCTAGAAGCAGTAACTCATCTGATGGTGGTCCTGTGGGGGTCCTGACCAATTGAAGAATAGCATAAAAGGGACTAACAAATTCTGCAGAAAAACAGATGGACTACAGTCTCTATCTGCAAAACTGCAAAGTGCACCTGTATGGACAGTGGAGCTGATAAAAAAGAGTGTAGATACAAGGAAGTAGTATTATGGCTGATCAGTGTGCTCATGTGGGGTCCTGACCACTGAAGAACAGCATAAAAGAGGGCTAAAAAGATAGATAGATAGATAGATAGAAAGAAAGAAAGAAAGAAAGAAAGAAAGAAGGTTAACTAAGAAATGCCTAAACACTCCATCAGGTCCCAGATCATGTTTATGGTAGTAAACAGTGTAATGATAAAGATTATGATAGTGGTGGAATTAAGATGATGTTAAGGTATTTTCTAAATGTGGTGCTTATGTGCTTTAGCCCAACCCAGACGATGCACGTGGACTGGACGACCACGCAGTGAAAGAAAAATTGCGAAAAGTGCTGAAAAGGTTGGGAAAATTAAAATGTTCAAAAGAGGTATGTATGCACGAGCTACACATGCATTTTATGGCATTATATATTAAAAGAGTATGAACAAGTAGAAAGATTTCAACTTTCCGAAAGATATCTTGCGGTCTCTTGTTTTAAGGCTTGAGCTAGCTCAGCATCAGTGTGTGTACCTTTCTTGCTTTGTTTCAGGGATGTACTGGTAGCTTTACCAGTATAATGGGCTACGTTTATCACATGAGAAAATGCGGTAAGGCGGAGTCTGAGCTACAGAAGCTCCTAATGAACTGCAAGCACTGTGGGAAGCCTTATCGCTCCAGAGCAGGGCTGGAGTACCATCTAAAATCTGAGCACGGCCCGGTGAGCCCCTCCTGTAATCCATACTGATAGAGGGTTTACTGAGTCAATATGTTTTGGTAAATTAGGGGATGTCGTATGCATATAACGAGTTAATAAAGGACTAATGGCCTGGAGCTGGTATAGCAGGTTTATGAATTATTCTTTGTACAGCTGAAAAAATCTGATCAACAGTGTTGATTAAAAAATATAAAGAATTATATTGAAAGAACAATTATAATGAAATTAATTATTGATTCCTTGGATTGTGATATGAAGCATTTTGAAATTCAGATAAGATAGATAGTTGTGTGTGGAACCAGTAAAGAAATATACAGAATACTGTAACCTCGTGTTAGTTTTGGTGTCTCATTTGGTGCTTGAAAAAATATTATCTAATAAATGCCTGTAATGTTGAATTGCAGATAATGAGCTTTTTAAAAATTTGTCTAGTTAAGAGCGTTGTAATAGTATTCATTGATTGAAATGCTTCAAATAAATATTTAAACAAAATATCGATGGATTAATCGATGATCAAAGCAATCCCTATTTCTTTGGTGCTGTCAAATCTATGTTCATATCTAAGCAGAAAAAACAAAACCATGATCTGATTGAAGAAATTAAAAGGTCCTGATGGCATTTTCCTACAGGAACCCCAACAGGCTGAGGCGAACGGCCAAGGTGAACACAGCATGGAGTGTGAATCTAGTGGCAGGGCCAAACGCACATCAGCCCAGGTGGCCATTTTCCACCTGCGTGAGATTGCCAACCAGGAGCTGTTCAAGGAGTGGCCCAAGAGGAAGGTGCAACGAGACTTGGTCCCTGATGACAGGAAGGTAGAAGGATGTTACACTGTGAATATTATATCCCACAGATTTTAGATTCCCACTCAAGAATCAGGAACGGTTTCTGCTGTGACATATTGTTATATCGTGTTATATTATTTTTATGCTAGGTAATATTAACACACACCATTGTCAAGCCATGAAGTTTCATCCCACTGTACACATGCATTCACATGACACTTAAATTGTTTTGACTTGTATATCTGATGGTAGCTACGTTATTCCCGCCCTGGATTGCCCGCCTTCAGCCAGGAGGTCTTGCGAAAGTGGAAGAATGAGGTCAAACTGAACAGAAAAATGCAGTGCCCCAACAAGGTTTGAACATTTGAGTATTTCTCAGGGTTCGGAATTTTTTTTTTTTTAGATTCAATTTGTTGTCTTGTAATCATGTTTACTTTCATCTCTGTACTTAGGGTTGTGGTTGCTACTATACAAGTGTATCAGGTCTGAAGGCTCATTTGGGACTCTGCACCCTGGTAAGAAATCAACACTCTTTTCTTTACAGTTGCATTCACAAAGAAGCTTTGGGCTGATTTTAGTTCCTAACCGAGCAATTTATGTGAAATTCTTTTAAAATAATTCATAGGCAGTGTGTCTGGGAAGTAATGAGAATGAAATCCTGCACTCTGTAGGGCTTACGCATGGGGATGGTGGTTCAAGGTCAGTTAGAGTGGGATCTCGGGTAAACAGTAGGAGCTGTTTCAGTTGCATTTTAGCTTTAACAGGGCTCATACGCTTGTTTTTGTGAAACTTGTGAAACTCCAGTGCCTTGTCACTGGAACAGTGCAAGCGAGTTTGGTGTGAAAATCTGTAAAAGTGCATCAGAAACTTGAATCTTGAATTGTTGAAGAAAGATTATGGACAAGCTGCCCTACTGTTACCCGAAAATTTAACATTTTCTTGAACAGAGTGATCACAGGAGATGAATCATGGGTGTTCGAGTACGATCCTGAGACAAAAAGACAAAGTGCTGAACAGAACACAACAACATCATCTCATCCAAAGAAAGCTCACATGATCAAATCAAAAATCAAGGCACTGTTCATTGTCTTTTTTGATTCTCAAGCTATTGTCCATAAAGAATTCGTACCAGTAGGCCAAACAGTAAATGGAACATTATAGCTTGGAGTTTTGGAGCGTTTGAGGAAGAGGGATTTGCATGTGCGCCATCAGATCGCCTCTTCATGGATCCTCCATCATGACAAAGCACAGACTCGCACTTCACTGGCTGAAAAACACATTCCAGTCTTTCCACACCCACCCTATAGCCCCAACTTGGCTCCGGGTGATTTCTTCTTGTTCCCCAAGATTAAAAGCCCTATCATTCTCATTACTTTCCGGGTTAGGGTCATTCTACTTTTTTAAAGCATTTCAGCACTAAAAGCAGTTCCTAAACCTGTGAAAACCTACAGACAGTCCAAAGCATTGCTTAATCACTCAGATCGAATCACAAACATTCCTAAATCACAAACATTCCTAAATGATCCTGCTATCGGCACATGCAAGGTCACTCATATTATATTATATATATACATATCACACACATTATTTGTCCTCAGTATGCTCTGAAAGTGTATTTTGATGATTGCCGGAATATTCAAATGATTGTGGAGGTCTAAGGGATGCAGTCAGCTCAGCTATTAAGTGCAGATGGACATTAAAGTTGATGATTCTCTGCTTATTATTAATTAATAATTGTAGTTTTGAATGTAGTCATAGTCCCCGGGTGAATGTCAGTTTTTGTGTCTCGGTAGGGCAACTTCCAGGCTGGGAAATACACATGCCTGATATGTAAGAAGGAGTTCAACTCGGAGAGCGGAGTGAAATACCACATCAACTCTGTTCATTCCCAGGTAATAGAGCACATTCTGTCATGTTGGAGAATGTAATGAGGTTTGTGTATAATCATCATTTTAAAATCATTTGTATAACTGTGTGAGCCATCATGCTCAGTAGTCACCAGAACATAAGGGTTGAAAGCTGAACGCTTGTCTTGTGACCAGGACTGGTTTGTGGTCACCTCCAAAGCCAAGAGTTTCACCTCCAACAAAATGCTGAAGCCAAAGACGCATTGCACACGAAGGAGAGCTCTGCTTTTCCCCACGGAACCCTGCACCTTGCAGGATACGCCGACCCCAGCAGACGCTACGACCAGTGAATCCGTATGCCCAGAAACATCAGTGAGGAAAACGAAGGATGAAAAAAAGAGGCGAAAGTACAAACTGAGAGGGCAGGTGAAAGACTGCAGCGATAGCCCGAGCAGTAGCAGTGGAAGTGAGAGCTCCAGTAGTGAGTCAGAAGCAGAGGCTACCGGGAATGATACCTGGAAGCTGAACAAGCCACAGCCTCAACCTGAGAAAGCCTAGAATGAACACTAAACCTTTCCTGGAGTACATGATGCTTTTTATTTCCCTTTTGACTTTTGAAATAGCTGATTTTAGGTGATTACTTGTTACATAGAGTGACTCACATGACAGTCAAGGGTGCCAACATTTACAGTTTAGCCATTGCTTTTTCTTTTCTTTTTTTTTAAGGATTTTGAACTTTTGTTACAGCAGAAATAAATTTGCAAACCTCTGTCTAGTGAGCCAGTGGAAACCAAGAAGGCAATACTGTGGTGTCTTTGACTAGTAAAAATAATTGTATGTAATTATTTTAACTGCAGTTTACAAGATGTTACATCTTCATAGCACCTACAGTTGATGGACATGTATGAAAGCACTTTATGTTGTTGTGTGTGCATGTGTATGTACATTCAATAACAGACGTTTAGGAGAAAGGTTATACGTAAACCTCAGTTCTAAACCTGCTGCTTACATGTGTTTTCCCTGACTGTCTCAGCCCATTGCATCTCTTTTACATAACTTCCCTAAGTATTTACATTTGAAGGTATTAAAATGGTGGTGTTGTTTTTTTTTTGTTTTGGTTTTTTTAAAAAGAAAAGAAAAACAATGCAGCAGAATTTTTTTATATTATTCATAAAAACAACTATATTTTTTTCTCAAAATATTTCACTTCATAGCATTTGTTGATTATTCATCTCCTGTACCAGTCCTCCAGATCTAGAGCTGTTTTTACTTTGCTGCTTTTGTATAAACCGCTTCAGTTTCAACTGTATCGTGTGTAAAATACTGCATGCGTTGTTGTCCATTAGTGCTTTTGACTAGCAGTTTTGCATCAGTGACGTTTCCTGCGCTATAAGTTTTGACGTATGCCGTTACGGCTTCTACGTCTTGTTCCTGTGCGCATCGTTGAGAGAGTTGGGAAACGGTGCACTGAACAAAGCTTGAGGAACAACAGAGTACTATAATATAGTAGACTACAGTATATCAATGTTGTAAGGGGTTACTAGGGTTCATTCAGATCTATGGTTTTTAATATGGTTGAGTAGAAACTACTATGTGTCCAAAGGATTTTTTTTTTCATTATTATTATTATTGTTAGACTGTAAGATATCTGCATAGAAACTTTGCTAAAGAACTTTATTAACCAAACCCAAATAAATGAAATTAAAGTTGTATATAAGTGTGTCATTTAAATTTTAGAGATTTGAATGTTTTTTTTTTGTTTTTTTTAAGTTCTGTAATCAGATCCGCCGAGAGTAGACATAGGCCGTCTGGAAATTCTATAATGTTATTGTCAGTAATTATCTTCATAATCCTGTGAACAGAACTTCTGAAAGAACGCCAACTTTGTTATGATGCTGTGTAATGAAAATGTAGAGTATGTATGGTCTGTGTATCTTGTTTTTTTTATATTTCTGAAAAACATTGTTTGAAACATGCATGTGTTCTGTGAACAGGGCAGTGGATACCTTATTTTACCAAGACAGTGTAATGTAGTATTTGATATAAATATCATTATCATATGGCCATCATTCTGTGGAACCTTTCTGTTGGGGCAAGTGTGGATCTGTATGCCAGATTTCCAGTATCTATAGAACCACATTTATGGCTTTGGCAGATACCCTTATCCAGAATGACGGGTGTTTATCTCATTTATACAACTCAGCAGTTGAGGGTTAAGGGCCTTACACAAGGGCCCAACAGTGGCAATTTGGTGGTGCTTGGATTTGAACTCATTACCGTCTGAACAGTAGTCCAATGTCTTAACCACTGAACTACCACTTTACAAACTACCAAGGGATGGGAAAATCACCAGGATCTTAGGATCCATCCACCTTAGGATTGACTGTTCAGAGATGACACCATGCTCATGCATCTAGGAGGGGCAATGGTAACCTTGAAGAATGTACAATGTGATGCCTAAGTAGTTGCAGAATGGACTTCCTGGGCACAATGTGAACTCTAAGCAACTCCTGTTTCATGGAACATTGTACAATTAATAAATAACTTAATAAATGTGTGATATGACTCAATACAGATGATGTCCTCAAACTGAGAGCATACAAAGTCAAGCACAGAGCTGTTGTGTTCAGGGGGTTTTCTTGGACTGGTGGAGCACAGTCCTCCACCTGCTTTACATTCTGAGGGTAACTTGACCAACGGTGTTTATTTTGTACAACAGATTTATTCAGGGAGGAAGCTATTAAGATGAAAAGTCTATTTCTTCATAAACCAATTGGTTAGGGATCATTTTGTGGCCACAAGCCGGACTCTGCAGTCTGATTGCTGAAATTTCTTTGGAAATGTTCTTCATTTCAACAGTTGAAAGCTAACCTCATGGTTGAGCCTATCTCTAAGAGGGAATGAACTTGGAAAAAGGAAAACTTGATATTTGAAACTGATGAGACTATGAGCCTCAAAACAAAGTTGGTGACACACAGCAGAAATGAAGTTTGTATCCTTGCTTCACCAGGACCTAATGGTCTGATATATTCACTGCCAAATAAGCAATGTTTTCATTTGTAAAGTATCCCAATGGTAGCCCCCAACCTTTATAGATGTGTTTCCTGGGGACTGGTCTTGAGTGTGCTCTTGTTATCTAGCCTAAGGTTGGCTAAACAGAAAGGTGTTAGAAGGTGGAGGACTGTCCAGCAGAGAGGAGAGAAAAAGAGAGGGAAATGATCCCCATGTGACAACAGTGAAAATAGCAAATACTATCTCATATGATCAGTTTGTGACTTTGTTGAAAGTCTCGGCATGCAGGTGATTCTCACAACCCCTTGAGGTTAGGAGGTGTGGACCTTGTGTATAACCTTAAAACCATCAATGACAACAGTGTCTGAAGGGTTCGGACATACTATCAGCACATCTATAAAACTATGACTTCCACGTCTCTTAAAAAAATTCCATTGTACCTCATTGAGTTCAACGTATCTGGACGAAAAAACTTTTTTGTCTTATCCACATTGTTCACCAACTTTACAGTTTTTTACGTATACTGAGTAAACTACACATAACAAATAAACTACCCAGTTGTGAGAGGCACATGAGGGCTGCACAATACATTGTTTAACAAACTACTTGTTATTGCACTGTGAGTATTGAGACCATCTTAATTTCAGACACTTCTGAAATCAAGGCAACACATTTACAGGTACACTGAAGACTTCCTCCAGAACAAAATGTGTCAGGAGATGTGGGATTATTTTTTATAACATGATATGATGCCATGTTGCATTCTGTGTTTCCAGTTTTGAGAAAATGAACCCTATAAACAATCTACTAGATCTTCAAGACTGAAGGAATTCCTTTGATGGGCACTAATAAACTAATTAATGAAAATATACCCAAAACTTTTCAAATATTTCAGGATGCTCTGGAAATCAGCTTCATTTGTAAGGGACCTAGAGTTAAAAACCATGTTTGGCAGTCAATTACTTACTACTTACTACACCAAACAATACCCAAAATCACAGGCTCTGAAAGGATGAGTATAGCAATTAGCAACAAGGAGAGAAATTGTACACTGGGCATAACAAGTTCACCTTCACTAGGGTTTTGTATGTGTGTGTGTGTGTGTCCACATCACAGAGTCTCAAAAGTTTATCATCAAGATGATGGACAGATACAGTTTCCATTACATGCTGAATAATACTGTTTTTGGACATGGATTGACACTTGACTTCCAAGCAATATTTGCTGCAACCCAATGTGATAAATCAGACTGGAGAACATTCGGTTTGTTAAGCTTCAGAGTTGTTATGCAGCCATTGCATATTTTCTTTCTCTCTTTATTAATTTATTTTAAAAAAACTAATAACAAAAGTCAAAATTGTACGCTATATAAGCAAAATTATGAGGACATCTGACTACATCTGACCTTATTATGACCAAAATTGTGAGTAAACCTGCCTGCCTGACCTTTTATTTGCTGTTATAATAAGAGCCATTCTTCTGGGAAGGCTTTCCACTAGATTTTGGAGCACGGCTGTGGGGATTTGTGTTCATTCAGCTCCAAGAGCATTAGTGAGATCGGGCACTGATATTGGTATGGGTGAGGAGGTCTGGGGTGCAGTCTGTGTTCCAGTTTATCCCTAAAGTGTTCAGTAGTGTTGAGGTCGGGGCTCTGGACAGGACACTCGAGTTCTTCCACTTCAACCTTAACACACGGTGTCTTCATGGGGCTCGCTTTGTGCACAGGGGTATCGCCATGCTGGAACAGCTTCCAGTGAAGGGAAATTGTAATGCTATAGCACACAAAGACAATTATGCGTCCAAACTTTGTAGGAACACTTTGTAGGAACTCTGACACACTTTAGTGACAATTTTAGTTCTTAGCACTACATCCATTCATACTCTGCATAATGTTTATGGTTCTTGTTCCTCTATGTCACGCTAGGGGGCAGTAGAGATCAGAGTTCTGCTCCCATGAAAACATGGCGGACATGTCAAACAGACATCTACGACTAACTAGAGGCACGTGCGTATGAATGACCTGCTGAATCATTTTGATGAGGTTATTTTGACAGAATTCGTTCCCCGGTTGAGAGTCGCTTGTTTTAGTGAGCCGCTGAAAGTTTGAGTGTGTTTAGTCGTGATGAGTGAGAGGCGGATTCGAACCCGCGGATAGCCGATGGCGGGGAGCTGGAGCTGGTCCTGTAGCGTGGACAAACAGGGTGAGCTACAGATAAACCCCGCAAAACGCTGGAAAACGCGCTTATGTGTATTCCGTGCACAGTGCCTGCGTGTTGAGGGGTTTGTGTTTACGAAAAGAACGTAATATACAGTAATATATTCAGGATGAAACCGTGGGATTAAGGAAGAGAGAAATGCTAACTGAATTGCTAGCTAACTAGCCAGGACCTTACTAATACTAACATAAGGGAAATGAGGACTTTTGTGGCTCTCCATGTTTAAAACTTTGTCTTAGCTAGCTGTTGGTTGTATATATATTTATGCATACATACATACATATTTACTATCACCTTCTTTTATGTTATATTATATTATTATAAAGTGTCTATTCCTTTATAGTGAATAATATGCACTTCTCTTACACTACAGTATACCACTTAGGCTATTTCTTAGAAAATCAGCAAAATTCATGCTATATTTGATGTACAGGTCAGAAAACAGAGAAACTACTTTTAGGGGGGTGCTTACTTTTTTAAGCATTACAAAATGAATCAGGGGCAAAACGGTGGGTAGCGCTGTCGCCTTACAGCAAGAAGGTCCTGGGTTCGATCCCTGGGTGGGGTGGTCTGTGTCCTCCCCGTGTCTGCGTGGGTTTTCTCCGGGTACTCCGGTTTCCTCCCACAGTCCAAAGACATGCATGTTCGGTCTCTAAAGTAGCGTGTGTGTCTGTGTGCGCGCAGGCCTCCTACAATGGATTGGCGGGTTCTTCCTGCCTTGTGCCCTAAGCTGCCGGCTAGGCACCGGCTCTCCCATGACCATGAAATAGGAATAAGCGGTTAAGATAATGAAATGAAAAACTAATCAGGTTGAAAAGTGACCTAAACAAGAAAAACTTCACTTGCTGTGTGGTCACATTTTCAAGCAAAATGAACACAGGGTCAAGTACAAACCTCGTTTCCAGAAATTCATTCATTCATTCATCTTCTTGGCCACTTATTCCTTTTTAGGGTCACAGGGGAGCCGGTGCCTAGCCAGCCACATAGGGCGCAAGGACAGGGTGCCAATCCATCGTAGGGCACACACACTCACACACTAGGTCCACTTTAGAGACGCCAATCAACCTAACGTGCATGTCTTTGGACTGTGGGAGGAA
>JAOTRJ010000027.1:6836898-6848361 GCA_028564905.1 Leptodoras praelongus | reverse complement strand
GCCAGCTGGGCACCGGCTCCCCCGTGACCCCGTAACTGGGAATAAGCGGTACAGATAATGACTGACTGACTGACTGACGTCTTGCTGGCGCATCTGTGACCAAGACAGCAAGTCTTTGTGATGAATCAATATTCAAGCATAAATCCTTATTCTTTGAAGAGCCAAATTCTGTTTCAAAATAATATTCAGTTACATTTCAGAAAGCTCATTATCTTCATGCTCACATGCATATTAATTTATTTGTTTTTGGCTTTACCCCCACCACCATTTTCAAACCCTTCAGACATCTCTCCCCTTATCATATGACATGGACTAACCAGGTTATCACATGCTTCATTCCACCTCATCTTTTCAAACTGCTGCTTATGCAACATCAGTGGGCGAAGCAGCACACTCTGAGGAAAATGTTCCCGCCCACTTTTGTATGCATGAGCTCACAGACGCACATGATTGGCTAGTGTCACTGTGATTGATGTGGGATCAAATATGCCCCCCTCCCTTTTATATGTATAAAAAATTTCTTTATTATTTTGGCTTTGTTTTTTACAAGAATGTATACAGTGCTTCCAAAAAAGTATTCACCCCCAATGAATATTAAATTTTTCCTGCAATGCAACATTAGATATAAGTATATTTAAGTATATTATTGGATCCCTGCTCACCCTGAACTGATGCTCTTCCAGAAGTAAAATAAAAGAAATTATTTAGATATCCTCAGAATTTTTTTTTTAAAAACAGTTTCCTCAAATAGTCATGACTTCATGATCCAGGTGCCTCCATAACTCCATGACTTCAAACAGTGATTGCATTGCCATCTGATGAGGGTATACATCTCTTTATAGAGGGTATAAATTAAATGGCTTTGGTGGAACCCTTCAAAAGCGTCGATGGGAAAGAGAAAGTAGCTTCATATATAGCTTCATTTATACCATGTGATGGGGAGCTGAGTGTTGGAATGGCTTTTTTTTTCATTCGATGTTTTGATTTCATGAGTTGTTTGTTTCTGTTTTCATTTCTCTCCTTCACAATGTGTGCGTTTGTAATGAAACACTCGTGAAACCCCCTCGCCTGAATGCACTCTAACTTACCACAGCGTGAAATCACAGTGAGGTATGACTGTCTATCCAAACAATCTGTTCTTCTCCCTCTCTCTACCTGCTTCTCTCTTCTGTTCTTCCACCTCTCTTGATCTGCTTCTCTTGTCTGTTCTTTTCCATCTCTCTACCTGCTTCCCCCCTCAGTTTTCTGCCACAAACCTGTAGAGCCATAAGAGACTAAAGGAGGTATGTATGCATGTCTGCTGTGCTGCCAGTTAATTGGTATTAACATTAAGCAGATTCTTAATTCGTTTAATCAGATGGTTGGATATCATGTGCCCAAGTTATAAAGATTCAGACCATGTTTCGTACATCCTTTTGTCTCTTTCCTCACTGTGGCACTTCAGTGGCTGTGATTAATGTCTGTGAAGGGAATGATTCAGTGGTTTTGTGTAACCAATTGGGAACTAATTAAACAATCATAAATTAGGAAATATACAATATTGTATAATGAACTTTTGGTTCTTTTGTAATTTGGTTCCAGTAAGATAAAGAAGGAATAGAGGAATATAAGTGTATTTCAGAATCACTGAAACATCACCTGAACCTCAACATCCCGCTTTGAAAACACACACACATTCACCCAAACAAACCAAAGAAACTACAGATCCTGTATCTTCTGAAATTAACTTTGAGTCTTAATGGGGTTGTGTTCTTTTTCCCTCTCTGTGTCTCTCTTTCTCTCTGTCTGTTTATCACAATAAATCTGTTGTCATCTTCTTCAGAGGAAACTCCGCTGGGATATGTGAGGATAAACTCTGGCATCCCACTGTTTTTCATGTCTACTTCTGTAAACTTGTTTGTTGTGGAGCATCTTTGAACTCTCTTTGAATTTCTTTTCATTTTCACTTTTCAACTGTTTTGTTTTTAATCACTTAACGACAGCCTGGTCCTTGAACTTTTACACTTGTTTGTCTTAGTTTCTTGTGTGGCCAAACTAACAAGCACAAGTTTTCTTGTCCAATCAATCACAACTATTATCAGTGCTGACAACAACATGTAACATGAACATTTTACTTGACTGCATGATGGATGCCTTAAAGTTTAGGTAAAGGTACTGAATAACATAACATGAGCTTATGTATTCCAATGAATGAGTAATTAAACATTATAGTCAATTTGGATAAAAATGCCCTATTATACATAAAACAAGGAAAGGTGACTTTTCTTGACTTTTCTATAGTCCATGCAGAAGCGGACCATCCCATCAGATTTGGGCGCCAAAACCACTGGGATGTTGCACTCGCTGTGCCCTGATCAGTTACGATTTCTTCTGGTATCCCAACGTGGGAGATAATACTAAAGAAAGCTCCTGCATTTTAAGATATTGTGTAGAGGCACTGCTTCAGGGTATTGCTTTGTATTGTCCACTAAAACTAACAAAGTGATGCCCATGTGCATTCTATTCTAATTGCCCGACAAGGTCCATACCAGTTCTTTACCAGAACCTCTATCAATGGAAATGGGTGCAATGGTGCTTTTGGGATGGCTGGTGGATTCACCAGCTGACAGTTGCAACATGACGCACACCACTTGGCCACATTGCGACGAATGCCCAGCCAGTAAAAGCGAGCCATTGGACATTTCAGTGTCTTGCCATAGATTATGATGAGCTACCTGGAATAACATTGCCCTGTCTTTAATAATAGAAATATAGAGGTGAGTGAGTGTGACATCAATCAACACTTTGTCAAAGATATGCCTTAAGGTCTTCTTAGATAGGGGAATCCCAGCCAAGAGAGTGGGTAGGAGAACTCACTACCCCTGGTGTCCTCCTGACCTGGAGCTCATATCAACAGCCCCTGCACCACCTCCCCAAACAAAGCTGCACTCTGCCCTGCCAGTGCCTCATTACTGCAGGACCTCTCATTCCAGTCACTAATGCATTCATCTCTGGCCAATCTGTCCTCAGAATTAGTGGATGGATGTGGCACGGGCTAACTGCTGCTCCCATTCTATGCTTTTGTCCATGGAATTGAATTGTGATGGGCACCAGTGGACACTTGTGAATATCCCGTCTAGTTGGAGCTGTGAATTCTGGAAGCTGCTGGCGTCCTCGTTGTGTCGGTGCATCTGCCTGGGGGATCATACTCACTGGGCATGGTATGTTTGCCTGTGGGAGAGACGTTGGTGGGGCTGGGCAAGGTAAGGGAGGTTGGACCAATGTCCAGGGAGCTGGAACTGGGGAAGGAAGGGGGAAGGCAGGCAAATGGAGAAAGGATCTGGGATAGCTGCAAGGTAGTTCTCGGCCATCTGCACCGCCTTGGCCAAGGACACGAGCCAGTGGCACTGGTTCCATGCCGTTGCTCCTGCTGGAATTCAAGCGGCAAACTGCTATAGCACCAGGAGATCGATGAGCTGCTTCACGTCACGATCCTCTGCCATAAGCCACTGACAACAAGTCTTTGAGCTTCTGCAAGAAGTCCATCTTGGCGAGGACTAGGTGGTGCTCCTCTGGTGACTGACCGCTGCACTGCAGTACTGCCTAGTGCAGTAGTGACAGTAGCTGCTGGGCAGTGAGCTGGTCTTCCCCGATTACAGGGTGAGGATTCGAGAGCCCCATTCCTCCTCTAGCCAACCCCATGCAGCAGCCACCTGCTCAAATAGCTCTGTGAAGACCTCCGGGTCATTGGCAGAGGTCATTTTAATGATCATCAGAGGGGACACAGCTGGGAAGATCTTGGCTTTCAGCAGCAGATGGAGTATATGCTGGTTCTCGGCTGGCTCCTGTGCAATGGCTTCTAATTGCTGCTGGTCATGGAGCAGATTGAGAGTTTGGTGAGTGGGGATTTGTCAAGGCAGAGGTTGAGTCTTTCATAGTTCCTGGGTTTTGGCACCACTGTATAATACTGGCGTGTGTCAATAACGGACAACTCAAGGTAACGGGCCTTTCCTTTTCAGCAACTTTATTGCACACATGCGCGCACGCACATACTCTTGGCTCTGTGTCTGTTCTCTCTGTTCATCTCTAAGATGAACTTTGAGTAATGAGCTACAGGTGAGAATCATGTCACGTTGCCTGCTGGCTTCACGTGCTCTTCTCCTCTTGCAGCAGCCACTTGACCATACCCCTACGGCCCCACCATCACATTTGGGCTTTTCATCTTGGACACTGCATGTAACATTTGCTTGCTTCCCAGTTTGGATGATAACATCCAGGAAGAGCACAAACGACGCCTGAAACTCATGTCTTTCTACAAGGAACATGCATGTAGCATTTTGCAGTGGCCATGCTAAAATATTTTGTGTGTTTATTAGATTATAGTCCTGTTACTAATTATTGGCACTTTTAACAAAATAGGCTTTTGTAAAGCATTGTTGTTGTCAGTCTGTGCAGTTGTTCCTTTTGTTTGTTTGTTCTTCTTTAACATCTTAAAGTTGCCCTGTAACCTTGCTGCCTGGTTTTACTGATTACAGTGTACAGTCATACAGGGGGGAAAAAGGCACAATATCTCTGTATTGTTCTTTTTTCCTGGCTTGACATGATGTATGGTGTTTATGTACATGTGCATTAATGAACTGATAAAATTTTGGTCGTTCTGCTTAGATCTGCCTTGGCTTCAGCACATCAGGGTCAGCCTTTACCCAAGACCCTCAGCGTTTTAGAAAGCACACCTCAGGTGCGGGGAATGCACACCATCATCAGGTATGATGAACAGTAGCTGCAAGAGTACTGTGACAGGTCAGCATCTACCATGGCATATCATCAAGTGAGCTGCTGATTAGCACCCTATTCCTGTATGCATCTTGCTTAAATTCCGTTCATTTGTAGTGGTCCGTGTGCTTCTTTATTACCCAGCTGTTGTCCATATTTCTTGTATCTTCTAATGAATCTCTCTATGTTAAACTGCAGGAATAAGGAGACTAACCGCGATGAGTTTATTTTCTACTCAAAGAGGTTGATGAGGCTCCTCATAGAGCATGCCCTTTCCTTCTTACCACTGAAGGTCAGAGGTTTTAAAACCTTAGAAATGAAATTGTTTCAGTTCTGTTAAAATTATCCTAAATGTAGGCAGCTGCAAGCAGTTGTCATGAATTAACTTTAAAACTCTACTTTGCATTGTTTTTATTAGGCCAGACAGTACCAGAAGTACATTTCATAGGAACTGGCCACAGTTTTATACAATTTACATTGCTTACTAAATTGTTTTCTCATGAGCATTGTGTCTTCTCCACAGCCAGTGTCTGTTGAAACACCCCAAGGGACAATATATGAAGGGAAGAGACTCGGTGGGAAAAGGGTTAGTCATGATTTCAGATTTTTTCCATTTTTCAGACAATGTGGTTCCAGAAGTGTTGTGTTCTGCTGTTAAAATGTACAGCTTTTAGTTTGGTTAATTTATGAGCTAAGACCAGAGGTTTAATCATATTAATTTTAATTAGAATATTAATATGCCCTTACTTTCTGTTATGTTAAATATAATTTATTTTAAATAATTATTTTATTATTATTATTATTATTTATTATAGTTTAATCATTTTAATTTTAATTAGAATGTTAATGTGCCCTTTCTGTTTTGTTAAATATAATTATTTTTATTAATTAATTTGATTAGTTTAATCATTTTAATTTTAATTTGAATATTAATGTGCCCTTACTTTATGTTAAATATAATTTAAAAATAATAATTTTATTGGTTTAATCATTTTAATTTTAATTAGAATATTAATGTGAAATAAAGTCTATCGGTGTGAGTCCTACTTATTTATCATTACAGAAGTATGTAACAGCCACAGGTAACGGTACTCATTAGAAATGTTACTGAAATATTTTGCTAAAAATAGTATTTTCAGTTTTCAACAGCAACAAAAAAATATAAAATAGGCCTACAGCAAAGTTTCACGTCTAACACTTAAATAATTTTGATGATAATTATAATTGAATAGCATTTTTTTAAAGCAACATTGGCTTTTATTCTATTATAATATTGTTTCCCTTGAACAAACCACTACAACGATAAAAGGATTTAATAGCATAAAAAAAGGTTGTATGGCTTTAATATTAGCTAGACAAACTCACCTACACTTATTCTTAATTGGTGTGATACTGACTGTTTGCTTAGGGTTAAAAAAAACAATAAAAATTGGTCACAAAACTGAATTAGACAATGATTTTAAATGTAGTTTGTTTGCTTTGCTCTCCTGTGACTGTCAAAAGCCATTTCTAGTTTCAGGAGGGACATTAAACCTTTCATCAAGTGATTTGGAAAAGGATTACATTAAAAAAATGTGCTGTTATATATTTTTTTTTAAATAAATCTGTTAAGTTTATATTGGGAAATAATTTATCATGGGACTTTTTTATTTGTCTGGGGGTTGAGAGAGGGCATTGAGTAAGCAAAAAAAAATGTAACGTCAGGGATAAAGGGAAACAGTTTGAATACACCTAGCTTAGAGGATTTTATTTATTCTTGTATCAGTTTGTCACGGTCATGTTTGTTTCTGCATTCAGGACATTATTATTAGATTTTTGTTGAGGCTCTGCTCAGGTGACTGCAGAAAATGTGTTTTTTTTATGAGGTTGTACGTGTATTTTATATTTTATAATATATTATATTTGTGTGTGTGTGTGTGCGTGTAGATCACTGGAGTGTCCATTCTGCGTGCAGGGGAAACAATGGAGCAGGCCTTAATGGCAGTGTGTAAAGACATACGACTGGGAAAAATTCTTATCCAGACAAACCATGACACTGGGGAGCCTGAGGTAGTTCCAGCTTTACTGTACAGTTTATTAACCATTCAGCTAGATTGCTTATTTACAGCCTGTAGTGTATTTACTGTTTTACTTGCAAAGCTTTGTCCTCTGTTTATACTGCAATATCATATTTGGCAGTTTGCCCTTTTGCTCATGATGACCTCTCCGTCGTAGCCAGATAAATAAAGATGAAAATAAGTGCTTGTCTGTTTCTGCCTCAGTTGTGGACTGTGGAATTTGCTACAAATTAACGCCACGGAATTGTATCCACTAACTGCAGTGCAAATGTAAATAGCCGTCTTAATATCCTATTCATCCGTAGCTACATGTCATTACACATCGGTTGTTTCCTAGCCAGCACTTTACTGGGTTTGTCCTGTAGATTTGAGACACAGCTGCTTTGTTTTCCTGTGAGTTTGCAGAACACGAGGCATAATTTGCCTACACGTTGTTAAATACCTGAAAATTGTCGCCATGCAAATGATTTTAGTTGTAAATACTTTATCCATAAGCCAAACACAGCAGTTGATTCTGTACGTTTGCTCAACCATGATAGAAACGGCTAAATCTTGTTTTGTGTGCTGTGACGATAAGCAATCTTTTCTTTACCGGTTAACAAATTTCAGCTGGTTAAAAATGAAAAGTGAACCTGTGCCATAAAATATCAAACGATGCAGAAAATGTGGTCTGGGCTCCAAGCTTTCAAGTTACCGGTTGTGACGCCGACAGTTTTACACCTGAATCCAAATGAATCCTTATCCACCAATGACATCATCAATCCTTAATGACCTGATAAATATTAATGAACTCCATAACAAGGTGAGATATGTGAAGAAAGGAATTTCCTTGTACTGTAGCATATATGTGTGAAAGACTACCTTCTTCTATCTGTCTGAGATTCTTATATGCCCAATGTCTCAAGGATGCGTGGTTGAGTGTTTGTAGGATTAGTACGGAATTTTAGTAGTAGTAGTTTTAGCCAGGGTCAATGTCACATCAGGATCTGATGTCTGAAATGGATTTTCTTCAATAGCTTGCTGTTTGAAGTGTGTGTGTGTCTGTGTGTGTGTGTATATACAGAAGTAGAAATGTTTTTCCTTTATCCCAACATTTATATTTATGGCATTTGGCAGACACCCTTATCCATTGTGACTTACATTTATCTCATTTACACAGCTGAGCAGTTGAGGGTTAAGGGCCTTGCTCAAGGTCCCAACAGTGGCAGCATGTTGGTGCTGGGGTTCAAACTCATGATCTTCCGATCAGTACTCCAGTGTCCACTGCCCACTATTACAGCCCCAACATAAAATAACTTTCTTTGTTTCTAAACTTTAATCTCAACTTTTTGATTTGCCACAGAATCTGACTTTTTAAAAATGTTTTTAATTGATCATTCAATAATCTGATTTGCTTCCCAGCTACACTACCTGCGCTTGCCGAAGGACATCAGTGAGGACTATGTGATCCTGATGGACAGCACCGTATCCACAGGGGCTGCTGCTCTCATGGCTATTCGAGTTTTACTTGTACGTGGTCTGAGTCATTTTTAATGATCTCATGCCAGTTCAAATTTGTATCCTTATGATTTATATGTGCATTTCATAAAATCATGTTTAACCTTTAACCATGTATCTGTTACATGTTTACATATACAGTTACATAAATTAAACAGAAAATATCATTTTCCATTTGTGCATTCCTGCAGTCGACAGTTACATTAGATGAGCAGGGTCCAGGGTGTTATCACAGTGTTGTTTGCCTTGGTTTCAGGACCATGATGTTGAGGAGGATAAGATCTTCCTGCTGTCTCTGCTGATGGCTGAGATGGGTGTTCACTCCGTAGCTTATGCCTTTCCCAAGGTGCGCATCATCACCACAGCTGTGGACAAGAAGGTCAATGATGAGTTTCACATCATCCCAGGCATTGGTAAGCTAGTCTACATGATTTCAAAGGAATATTTCATATATGAAAGGGGTTTGTGCTTCTTTAGGGAAGATTTGCAAAAAAACTTTTACTTTATGTAAAATAGGTGGAACTGAATAGGATTTGTATGATATTATTATTAGCTCAGCTATGACACTAAAAACACATGAAACTCAGCTCTTATGGAGGATGTTCACAAACGCAGTAGGTGTCCTTTATTCTTTGTAATAAGCTCTTATGTCGATCTGGTTAGATTTGAGTTATAACTTTAAATGTGCAACAAAATTCATTTCAATTATTTGAGTGTGGTTAAGGTTTCAGTGATTTTGTAGTGAAAAAACTGAAATCTACTTAATTCATTACGTAAATCCAGCCATTCAAACAATAAAAAAAAATAAAAAAAAAAGCTTTATATAGATTACATACAGCCCTTACATACTTGTCCAAGAGCAACATTGTGAACATAGTGAAAGACGATTGTTCATTTTTTCGTACCTCATGAGTTGCAATTTCAACAAGTGAATCGAGATTTTCTCAACTTTATGCAAATCATAAATTATGATGCAGGAAAGTGACGAATCTAAACTCTAATTTGGTGTCCATGGTACATTATTTTATCATCCCCCCTTCACAACTTTAGTTCCAAACTGAAGTTAGTTCTAATGTCCTGCTCAACTATAAGCTCAGCTTAAACTAATAAAAACATTAAACTGTATTCTTTCTTATTCTGTTATATTGCAATAAATTTTAATTGTATACTTTAGTAGATTCTGAGCTGTAGGTAAACGCCAACAGGCGACAACAGTAGCGCTGACTTGACCCCCACAAAAGACAAACTACAAGCGACACAAGTCACTGGTGGGAATGCAGGGTGATTCGTTGTCTTGTTTTACTGTGTGTATTGTCCTTATGGTTTTTCCAAAGCACAGAATGTCAGTTATTGTTACAGGAAAATTATCTGGCTGCGCTGGGTGCTTGCCGATTTCAGACTGGCATGTTGGCGTAGTGAAGGCGTATATAGTGTCTGTAAACTGATTGACAAGAGACCCTTCTGAACACAAAGTAGCCATCTGGACCAGAAGGCAGTTTCCTAACTGGGCTTTGTCAGCCATGTTAATGTGCTCATGAATGAGTAAAGAAAAAATCTATTTGAGTCCCTCAATCAGTTATTTAAAAAAAATTTAATCTTTGGTTTGAACAAGGGCGACTCGGTGGCTCGGTGGGTAGCACCGTCGCCTCACAGCAAGAAGGTCCTGGGTTCTATTCCAGGTGAGGTCCTTTCTATGTGGAATCTGCATGTCCTCCACGTGGGTTTACTCCGGGTACTCCGGTTTCCTCCCACAGTCCAAAGACATGCACGTTAGGTTGATTGGCATCTCTAAAGTGGCCCTAGTGTTTGTGTGTGCCCTACGATGGATTGGCGCCCTGTCTAGGGTTGTTCCTGCCTTGCGCCCTATGCTGCCGGCTGGCACCAGCTCTCCCTTGACCCTGAAATAGGAATAAGTGGTTAGGAAAATGAATGAATGACTGGTTTGAACAAATTTCTTTCAAGGATATTCAGCATAATTGGTGTTGATCAAATGCCGGTCTTTCACAGGAAACTTTGGGGACCGTTATTTTGGAACAGATGCTCCTTCAGACTGCTACGAAAGTGAAGACATGAAGGACTATTAAGTCTTAGGTTTTGTTTTTATGTTGTTTTTTTTAATAGTAATGTTTATGTGAAAGAAAGAGGAGTCAGAAAAAGCCCTGCTCTCTGAAGACTTTGCCAAAGCTGCTGCTGATTTACTGCCTCCTGCCATAATGCACCTGGTGCCACTCAAAGGTCAATGTGTAATTAGACCCTAGAATTAAGAGTGCTTTTTTTTACTGCAGCTTTGCCTGTGTTTAACAGAAGGTTAGGTAAGGTTAGTTTCATGTCTCCTGTCTCAAGAATTAAGAGCAGCATCATGCTGGTAAATTCTTCATTCCTTGAGGGATACAGTGGCCTGTTTTGATTTTAGATGCGCTGTTCTCTTTTACAAGCCATTCACATGCTTGAATTTTGAGAGTTTAAATAGTCTATTAGGGAACTCTTTGTAGATGAGTAAAGAATCTTTTACAGGGTATTGCGTATTAGGGAAAAGTGACCTTAAATGTTTTAATTATTATTTTCTTTCTTTTGTGTACGAGTATACGTGAATCCACATTGTGGCTTGAATTTGAAAAGGAAATGTACTCTGAAATGCAATTTGAAAGGAAAGGCGCTTTTAATTATACTCGCTCTTAGTAGCACTGAGGAAATGTATTTTTCTTTGCTACCATTTTCCAAGTTGAAATTCCTGAATGATTATTTAAAACTATATGTAATGTATTTAATATTTAATATTAGCTGTCAAAATGGCAGAACTATGAAAAATTGTTGTTTATAAAATGGTGGAGTGTCCAAAGTACACGGAAACCATTTCTCACGACATTGGGCATTTACAACCATCCTGAAACAAATAGTCTTCTGGGTTCATTCTTTTACTCCGTTTCTTCTGGCACTGCCTCAGCGGGTATAACGTTCTACACAACTCTGTTAAAAGTAGTTTTTGTAATGTAAAAATGTTGCATCTTGTCAAACCCTGAACAACTTTCAGGAAAAAAACACACACATAAATAGTGTTTAATATAAATAAACATGAAACATTACAATAACCTGGTTGCATAAGTATGCACACTTGGACAGACTGATTGTGTGTGTGTGTGTGTCTGTGTGTGTGTGT
>JAOTRJ010000027.1:6823426-6833734 GCA_028564905.1 Leptodoras praelongus | reverse complement strand
ATAATATGAATTATATTATGAATGAACTAGTTTTGATGCCTTCAGTGAGAATCTACAATGTAAATGGTCATGAAAATGAAGAAAATTGAATTTTCTTGAAATTGAATGAGGTGGTGTGTCCAAACTTTTGGCCTGTACTGTATATATAATTTTTTATTAATCAATACCCATTTGGTTATTTAAGGATTTGAAATGTAAATCCTTAATATATAAGATTTGTTACAAGATTTTCCCTAACATTTGTTATGTTACGAGTCCTCACCAAGATATCATGACATAATGCAGTTCCATTCAGAATCTAAGCCGTTTGTGGCATGCAGTCGGGTTCATTGGATTGACCCTCTTCCCAATCTGAATCTCTCCAACTGCAGTTTATGAATCACCTTTGAGACGGTTGCTTTTATTTTTTCTCACAAGCCGTGGCTGCACCAGCATTACGTATGTCAAACTTAAGAGTTAAGCACTGGAAATGCACTGTTGTCAGCTGTACAAAGCAACAACACGCATCACTCCATCAGCCTCCAGCCGCAAAGGACAGAAGAGCTGAGTGGATAAAGTTTACTTTTCATGGCACCATCCTAGCTACATTATGCAAAAACCTGTACATGTGATTAAAAACCATTTGCCTACCTACCTACAGCCTGAGTCAGTGGAATTTGGGATGTTGTGGAAATAAGAAACGTGATTCTTTATGATAGTTAGTTATTTTTCACCATGTAAATAATTTAGTCCATGTAAGCCTGGGCAGCATGGTGGCTCGGTGGGTTGCACTGTCGCCTCACAGCAAGAAGGTCCTGGTACCTGGAAGGTCCCATCCCCATGTGGAGCAGTCTGGATCCTTTCTGTGTGGAGTCTGCATGTCCTTCCCGTGTCTGCGTGGGGTTACTCTGGCTACTCCAGTTTCCTCCCACAGTCCAAAGACATGCAGTTTAGTGAATTGGACATACAAAATTGCCCGATGACTGTGTTTGAAAGATTCTTGTGTACTGATGAAAAACTTATCATATGTATGTAACCTTGTGCATGTTCATGTGTAGCCACTGAGGCTGAAATGACGTTAAAAACCAATAAACAAACAAACAAATCATGTAAGCCTAACATTGATATGCAGTTATCTGAGTGTTGGTGATTATAGCCTAACTATCAAGGTTTGAAACTGGAGACAAAACCTTTTTTTGTACTACATGTAGATCATAAACCCTTGAATACAAAAACGAGTCATTTAAATCTTCGGAAAAATGTGTGTATACATATAAGTCCCATCAGCCAAAGCTGCCTATGGACACACCCCATGGCAGGGAGAGGGGGGCAGTGGGCAGTGCCTCATTATTATTTAAAGGAACAGGCACTGAAACCAAGCATCTGAAAAGAGCAGTTATAGGTGGTGAGAGCTGCCATAGATGGTCCATGTGTACAATGAATTTATTTAATTTCTTTTACCAAAGAATGTCAGAGATTTCATTAAGACAGCACAGAAATGTATTTAAAAAAATATAAAAATGTATCTGATCCATTATAGAGTACTGCCATAAATGAACAGTGGAGTTGCAGCGTGCCCAGATGGATCGATCCATCCATCTTCCATCTCCATTTCTTCTTTAAATGGTCATTTATCAGCTGTTATAAAATGTTAATGCTGATTTATCTGCAGTTATCTCATAACAGCCGATAACAATTGCGTGCCGATTTATCGTTCAGGCTCTGATGCACACTCCTTTACGACTACGTTGTTAAAGCACCTTGCTTGTAAATACAGCACTCGGTGCAGGAGTCTACAATCTTGATTCAGCAGTTCTGTATCACAGTCGCGTCACTTCACGTCATTCCACGGGATTAAGACCTGGGTTTTGAATCACTTTATTGATGACCCGTGTGTGATACTTCATTTTGAACATGAGTTTGAATGCGGTTCATTCTGAGCACAGTCACATGTCCTATTATAAAAGGGTGTGTACACTAGTGCAACCAGGTTATTTGTTTTTTCTTTTTTCCTGTCTGTTGTTCACTTGAATACTGCTGTTATGTGATATTAAAGGTGGAAAAAGATGTGATGTTATTTCTCTTGTTTTGTATTTTTCACAGAAAAACAGTGGTTTTTAACAGGGGTGTGTAGACTTTATATTCGTTGTATATTTTAATGTATTTTTAGAAGTTACCACCAAAAGCTACAGGAAGTTCCCACTGTTTGTGTTGACCACAAAGGAGTGAGTACATGAATGACCCAGAGCCAAAGCCAGCTTCATGTAAAGTGATTCTTCGCATTTCATGTCTAACGTGAGAAATGATGACGTGCTAACTGACATGCTGAAAGATAAGCAGAAGAGCATGCTTAAAAGCAAAGCAGATTAGCAGAGGCTTCTTGCATCCCCTGTAGTTCTTTTGATGCTTCAAATTGCATAGAAAAAAAAAAACATGATATGGTGCATTGGCCAGCCCCTTACATGTTGAAGTATGAGGATTGTCAAGAAAGCAACCTACTTTGATCCTTTTAGCTTGATAATATATGCTCTAAATTATTTTATGCACCATTGTATTACAGGCTTGTAATACAGTTTATTTAGCAATGCAAAGGGATACACAACCATGAGCCCTTTTGTATACTGCTCACGAATCCCTAAAATGTGTTGTGCTCCTTCTGATCAATCCTGTGTCCTGCATGTAATGATGACAAAGAGATAAATAAGATGATGATGCAGCTCTTGTTATACATGTGAGAGGATGTATACATTACATATTAAACAGAAATGATCACAGACACAAGAAGAAAGGATGACGCTTTGAATCAGTGGAATCAGATGTGCCACACAAACGTACTCTAAACTACACTGTGTGCATTTATGGAGAATTGATACATTTATGAGAAATGTTTTGGTTAGTTGTACTGTATGCTCTGTTACAGTTTTTACAGTCTATGCAGGTTTACTGATATTTAACTCGCTACCCAACAGTCTTAAATTTCTTGCTTAATAAACATTCACTGGTTACAAGTTCACATGTTTTCTTTCTTATACTAGTAGAGCAATGCAAATTAAATACTTTTTTTTTTTTTAACTTAACTTTTCAGCCTGAATATCACTTTGATCCAATTATCCACACTGCATGGTTGCTGCTATTTAGCCCACTAAAACATTTTCTTCTGTGTAGGTGATTTTCATTTTCCTTTTCTGTATATAAATCCCATTTCATTCAGCCTTGACGTTTTCCTTGGTCTACCCATATGTTTCCCTTTTATAACCTTTTCATTTTGTTTAGAGTTGCACCAAATATTAGACACAGTTGACTGGAAACAACCGACATCGCCACACTGTTAGAATTCTTGAAGTTTTATAACTGTATAATCCTTTCCCTTGTTTCCTTTGAATCAAGTCCAACAGCTCTTTAAGGTCTGTAAACTCTCTTTTAACTGCAGAGTAATTCACATTTTTAGACAATATTTGTGTTAGAAATGCAAATTATGTGATGCCATAATTATTGTCTTTACTTGACCTGGAAAAATATGACATTATTTTATATGACATTATATGACATTATCAAGATATAATTTTATTTATTTAAAGTACTGTATGTTTTACAAAGCCATAATGTTCAGCTATTAAAAAACAATTTTGGGTCATATCTCTGATTTGTTTGCTACAAAGTTTTAAAAAAAAAAACAACAGCGTGAACATACTCCAAGTGTAGCAATTCAGTCATTTTTGCCAGAGGTTGTACACATGTCACTGTATGTCACACATCAGTCAGCCATTGATGAACAGTGCCTCCAGCAAGTGTTCACCCCCAGCAAGTGTTCAATTTATCCCTGATTCTTTTGAACTGACCTTCTTCCTTTAAATGCTAATGAGTCACTGCTCACCCGTATTGGATGGGTTAAGGCTGGGCATTTTTTCTGGCTAAACAGCACTATGGCATATTTCTCAACTAATTTTAATAACCATATTTACATGGACCCTAATGTTCCATTGATAATCGGATTTATGATAACCCAAAAGGGGTGGTGTAAACCATTGGATATCCGATCAATAGGAAATATTAACGCCTACTAATCATGTAAATGCTTAATCCAATCGTTTTTCTCTGTTGGGAAAATCTGTTCTTTTTGCACATGTATGCCACACATGGGGTAACGTTAGGTGACATTAATGAGTTTCCTGAAGGGCAGAATATGACGTAGGGTGCTGGGAGCTGAGTATGCAGAGGATGAAAAACTTTTAGTGAAAAGCCATTAACATGCATAATTTAATAAGAGACTGATGTGTCGTTTGGAAATTATGCAAATCAGAGCAACCCTTATACTCTCCTTTCCTATGGACTTTCATCCTCTGGCTCTTGTTCTTGGACAGTGGAGAGGGCAGGTTAAGATTGCTTCTTAATTAGAAAGAACAGCAGAACCACAAAGATTGTTTTCAGGACACAATGTGAAGCCATCTCGAAAATTATTTTAACAGATGGAACAGCATTTTCAAAGTTATTCTGGTTAAGTGCTTTGGGCATGTGAACACTCATCTTTTCAGATCATTTTATTTACCATCCATGTGAACAGTTAAGTTTGAATCTCAAATGATGAATGATTTCAATTGATTTGATGAACTATTTTACATGTACTAACCCAGTTCGTAACTGCAGTCAGGCACAACATTTTTAAAACACATATACAGGTTTTTGCTGACTGTAGCTGGGGCTTTGCCATAAAAAATTAACTTTATCCACTCAGCTCTTCTGTCCTCTAAGGCAGCAGACAGATGTAGTGATGTGTGCTGGTCTGTACAGCCAACAACACCACATTTCCTGTGCTTAACTCGTAGATGTGATGGTGGATCTGTGGTTCACAAGAAAAAAAAGAAAATTATGTATTGTTCCAGTGAGCTCATCTGTGACATCACAGACATCTCTGATTCTGAATGGAGTGTTTAAGGAGCCCATGTTTTTTCTTTAAGCAAGTAGCCCACAAACAACTGACTGGGTTGTCATGTTTCAAAGTTTTTGGGTTGCTAGACACTCCAAATACCCAAATGTATGCGCACAAAACCTGAAAAAGTGCTCACAGAGATCCCATCAAAAACCATTAACCCACACAAATGCTAAACATCTCTTTAACCATATTAGACATTACAAGAATAGACTGTTATTAGATAGTTGCAGATAATACTGAAACCAGTGCTATTTTGCAGAATAAAATAGCACCAACTAAGGTGTGTGATTGAAAAATATTGTGTTATTCTAAAGCTATAGAAGTGCTTTAATTAAGCTCAATATATCACTATTATATAATAATTTCTGTTCATTTTCATGAAGGGTAACAATAATTTTGTGGTTAACTTTAGACTCTTTGGGCTTCTGTTGTCTGCTGCTTTGCCTAATATGTCTAGGAAGCAATTCTCAAAGGTGTGTTTAGGCTATTCTGGTGCTGTGCAATGTGTTGACAGGATACTGATAATGAGGCTAGATATTTCATCCGTTTATTTTGGGGTCTGTTCCTATGAAGAGAATTCGACCTTTGTAAGCATGGGCCAGCACGCAGAGGCCCACAGGCACTGGGTAAATATGAATGATGATGAATGAGACATATAATTCAGTAATGGATCAGATTTTTCTAGCTTGGATTTTGCTTGCAACAAAATGTGCAAACAAATGATTAATGTAATTAAGCAACAATTTCAGAGATTACAGGTCACACACACACACATATACAGTGTATCACAAAAGTGAGTACACCCCTCTAATTTCTGCAGATATTTAAGTATGGGACAACACTGACAAAATGACACTTTGACACAATGAAGAGTAGTCTGTGTGCAGCTTATATAATAACAGTGTAAATTTATTCTTCCCTCAAAATAACTCAATATACAGCCATTAATGTCTAAACCACCGGCAACAAAAGTGAGTACACCCCTAAGAGACTACACCTTTAAATGTCCAAATTGAGCACTGCTTGTCATTTTCCCTCCAAAATGTCATGTGACTCTTTAGTGTTACTAGGTCTCAGGTGTGCATAGGGAGCAGGTGTGTTCAAATTTGTAGTACAGCTCATAGTACATAGATTTTTCTAAATGTTACACCAAAATGTTTGCATGTCAGTCACGAAAGCAACACATTACACATCAGACAACTTTTTAGACTAAAAACATAATGAAGGCTGCTGGGTTTTGCATGCAAAAGAAAAAGTAAATGTGACAGTCAAAGTCTCCAGAAGAGCTGTGGCAGATTCTCCAAGATGCTCAGTAAAACCTAAAAGCTAATTTCCTATTTAAGAAAAACACCTAACATTGACTTCCTTTAGTTACTGTTTACTACACTTTGTAGTGTTCTATGTATAAAAATTCTCATTATTTTTGAAAGCGTCTTTGCTTGTGCCTACGACTTCTGCATCGTACTGTACAATAAATAGCTGTAAGTTTTACTGAGCATCTTGGAGAATCTCCCACAGCTCTTCTGGAGACTTTGACTGTCACACTTCTTTTTTTTCTTTTTTTTTTTTTGGATGTGTAAACCAGCAGCCTTCATTATGTTTTTGTCTGAAAAGTGCTCTGTTATGTAACGTGTTGCTTTTGTTACTGACACACAAACATTTTTGTGTAACATTTCATTTTTTTTATTGGAAATATAATGTTTGCAATAATGCAGAACTAAAAAAAATCAATAACAAAAAAAAGTTGTTCACATACTGTTCAAATATCACAGTACAGTCCATTTTTTGTTGCTTGTTTTATTTTCAAGTCATATGACAGAAAATCTTCAAGATTTAACCTTTATTATTAAGATTAAAAACAATAATAATACATAACAATTATAGTAAACAATTCTTGGGGCTGGGGATAAATATCAGAGCATATCACAAATAAGGTTTAGAAGGCCTCCATTAATATTATTATATTATATAATATATATTATTATATAATATTAATATAGCACCTTTTTCCGAGCGAGTGCGAAAACAGTTTTGAATGATCACAACTAATGTAATACATAGACAGAGACACAATTATCTATGGTACATCTCAATACAGGCACACATAATACATATTATGTTCTCCAATCACCTTAACTGTATATAACACTGTATTTAAAACAGCAAAGCTACATAAACACTCCATATATACCCCATTTTGTTTCACAATCCTTTGCACAATCTGACCATACATAAATGTTTCACAGAAGGAACAGTATACAAATCTTTGTGATGGAGGTAAAATGAATACACATGAGATCTGATATCTAGTGCAAATCAAGCCCTAATCTGTGTTTTTTTTTTATAATAAAGGTAGAGCCAAACCACATTCTGCATCTTGCATTACATATTTTGAATATGAATTTTTTAAAAATGCTTTTAAAATAAGTTTACACTCAACTACTCTTATATAGGCTTACAATAAAACAGTATAGCGTCTCAAAGCCCAAAATATCACTGCTTGCATATGCAACTTGTTTTGAATACATCATCAAAGTTCAAATTGTGGCTAAATATGAACGGCATTACCTTTGTAGCATTGTGCGAAGCATGTTGTGAAGTGATAACTATAATGCTAGGCAGAGCTTTGAAAATTATAGCCAGTGGGCTTAGAATTATGAAATGATTTCTAATATCTCTGTCTTTGATAACCTAGAAACTGGATGAACTAATTATAAGAACAAATTATAAATGACTGCAAACCATGGTTTTAATGCCAAAGAAAACATTTTATTTGTAGTCTGAATAACTGCATATGATATTACTGTAGAGAATGCAAAGCTGTGGCTCTTGAAACAGTATTTCCAGTTTGCAAGTCGAGAGACCCGTTTTCACTCCACAGAAACATGAATAAAATGCAAATGATAGCGATTTTGCATTAAGCGTTTACCCACATTTACTACCAATTAAAAAAACCACCTCCTTTGAAGTTTTGGCTGCGTACCCAGTTAGAGGTCAGAGCATTTCAGCTAGTGAATACTAGTTGCCAGGATGCTATTAGAAAGAGATTGAATTATGTAAAAGCGCTCCATAACCTTGGGACATGGATGCCGAGATATTCGGAGCATTGAGTAATTGAATAAGTAACAGTGTAATTTAAAACCACAGTATATGGTAACTTTCATAACAATAAAAGAGGATTATAGCTGAATATTAGTCTTCATGTCTTGGATATTCATGCAGCATGAATTTCATATTTGGATATTTCATATTTCATATTCCTGGCACGAGGAATAATCATAGTAGAAGCGACAGGAACACAAACATACACAGAGCCTTTGAGATTCTATCAAAGCTAAATTATTTGGTATGATATACAGACAAAAACATTTTCTTCCACCTTTGAAAAGTGAAAATGTGTCTAATAAAGGTTCATGCCAAGGACATTGGCTTCACATTCAGCTGAACATAAGAACGTTAATATATATTTTTTTTTTATCTTAACCATAGAGACCTGCAAAGGTGTGCCTCGTGACCTGCTGTATAGATACAAATAACCCCCATTGCATTTCACTCAAAGTATTGCACAGTGAAGCCACTTAAGGCTCATCATGGTCAACTATAAAAATAGTACAATAACAACATACCAAACAAATCTTTTCTGACAAGTGTCTTTAGAGACAAAAGAAGACACATGCATATTCCAAAATCCATGCTAAAGTTTAAAAAAAAAACATCTTGTTTATTTGAGGCATGCATGCCATTCTCACACACACAGTCTTCCGGTGGAAAAAAATAAAAATACTTTGGAGGAGAATGTACTCGTGAAGCTTAATCAGTCTTCCTACACAATGGTCTCTACTCCGATAAGCTTGGGTGTGAGTATGCGAGGAGTGATGCCGTTATTGAGATCTTCTTCAAACTCAAGGAGCTGGCCCATAAAGTTGAGGTTGGGAGAGATGATAGGCCGTCGCATCTTGACAAACTTGTAAGCATCTGTCATGGTCATCCAACTGTGTTTCATCAGGTATGCAATGACAATGGTGGCAGACCGTGACACGCCAGCCTGGCAGTGAATGAGCAGCCCCTTGCCAGCCTGTTGAGCTTCTTCTGTTGATGCAGATGAAAAGACAACCGTTTAAACACTAGACCTAGGATAACTTATCATTGATTGGCTGCTTGGATTGTTACAGGCCAGATGTCAGCATGGTGGGTGGAGTTTGCTATTCAGAACTTGAACATAATTCTGTTTTTGCTACTTGATATTAATGCTGGTTAAGTCCAGCTTCACTGATCACTGTCTGGCTATTTGTTGTAATCACAATATTTAATGCTGACATCATTTTTCACAGGGTGTTTGAGGACAAGAAATATGTAGTTATGACATTATGAATTGTCCATTCTTCAACTAATCCAAGGTTTAGCAAACTAAGGGATGTAAACAAATGAACAATCTCCCCTTTCATTTCATTCATTTATTTTATAAATAAATATTAGAAAAATTGGACAGATTGTGTGCTAATATGAACCCCATTTCCAGACACGCTGGGACACTTTACCAATTGCCATTGACCACCATATTACATACTGTACATTGTGTTGTCAAGCTGTAAACAACAGAGACCCTCCCCTAAAGTGAGCAGAGTAGAACTCCATGCCATGTCAGTAAATGACCACTATAGATTTTGTACAGTAAATTTAAGGACACATGGAATATTACACAACTCGACACTAACATGTGATAAACCTGTGGGTTATGTTGCCAACATATTCAATCAGCTTGTAAAACTGGGTGTTGCACTGCACAACACACTGAATCTATCAAACATAGCCTGTTGCAAATGCAGTTAGTCTTTTCCCAAACCCTGCTGGCAGTAAGGCAACAAGGTCTTTGCTTTTGATGAATATTTTTAGCCATTATTCTTGCTCCCGGCTTCAATTCCTTGATATTTCCAATATTGCTGTGTTACTCCTACAGCTCATATCGTTTCATCTAGCTCATCACACTTAGCCACTCTCACTGGATTGGTCCACCTCTCAGAATGGCTCGTTTTCCAGACTATATCCCAGCAACTGTGTTGGGAGAAATAGGCTGATGGAGCCAGGCTAGTGTTGTACCACTTTTAGTGTAAAATGTCTTGACACAAAGTTCAATTTTCATTATGAATTAGTTAATGCAAAAATAGGCACAAACAAACATTTTGTCAACCTCTTAGCCAAAACCTATATTTAAAGCATCATGCCCATTTAATGAACAGAAAATACATTTTAAATAAAACTGTTCAAGCTATTCTTAAAAGAAATAGAATCAGTAAAAAAAAAGAAAAGAAATAGAATAAGAAACAGTCAGTCAGTCATTTTCTGTACCGCTTATTCCCGGTTACGGGGTCACGGGGGAGCCGGTGCCCAGCCGGCAACTC
>JAOTRJ010000027.1:6323643-6347698 GCA_028564905.1 Leptodoras praelongus | reverse complement strand
AAAAAGTGCTAGAAAAAGGGGCTGAGGATATGAATGCGTGTTTGGGGCGGGGGTGGGTGGGGGGGGGATCTACTACAGAGGAAATGGTCAAACAAATCTGGTGTCTGAAGTGGACCTGAAGCACAACCAAAGCTTTCATTGTTAACTGAAGTATGAGTTTATTGGTACAGAGCGACGAGTTTGTATAACACATTTGTCGTAGAGTTGTTTTTCGTTTAACAGCACCGTTGTTTTTGTTGCAGCTGACACAGGTGGAGGTGAGACAGTCAAAGAGATTGTGTGATACTACCAGTGATTATGGCTACAAACAAAGGTGTGGGTGTGTGTGGGAGAAAGAAAGAGAGAGAGATCCAATTAACAATACTTCAAAACTTCTGAGCCACACATTTGACCCACAGGAGCGAGCGATACTCAATGCGCCGAAGATTCAACTCTATACTTGACCAGAATGCCGTTTATCTCTTCCTCTTTTTTTCCTATTCAGCATTATCACACCATATAGTCTAAAGTTCACCACCACTTAGGTTGACCTCTCAAAAGTCCCTCAAAGCACAATAAGCAGCAGGAACGTTTGCTCATAAAAGTCTAGCACTCCTTCATGGACACTGTGCACACAGCTGCATATTGGAGTTCAACTTTTTTTTTTCCTTTTAGAGGAACTTAGAGTGGGGGAGTGAGCAGCAAAAAAAAGAGATTGGACCCTGGAACTGTTGTTCTGCCTTGTGATTGGCTGACTCCTGTTGCTAGGCTTATGTCATTGTGGCTTTTCTTTTCTGCTTTTTTTTTTCTGTAAACCTCTCCCTCTGTCTTCCCCCAGCTCTGTGATAGGTCAGGTTGGAACTGGTTCTGAGCAGGGCTGCACCAGGCAACTTTTTTTTCTGCCACTTGTTGAACATCCGACAGCGTGTGGTTTTTTTTAAAGCGCGCCTGCTTGTTCAGCATGAGAAAAAACGGAGCCAAGAGTTGCAAAGGTGCGCCGTAACTGCAAACGCGCTCGTACCATCAGACTTGAGTTTAAAGAAAACATTTCTTAGGCTGTGATTTACATTTTGAAGCACATACACTTAATAGTAATAGTAATAATATATACACTTGAAAGCATTTTGGACTAATAAGGCAATCTAGGATGTATTAAATAATCGCTTCATTCTGCTACACAGTGATAGAAGGTGATAGAATATAATGTAGGAGTGATAAGATTAATCAGTTTTTTTCTTTTCACTTTTAATCAAAGCAGCTGTGATTTACTTAAGCATGTCTGATACAGTCAGGTAAGTACTTCATACAGTAATCACTCAAACAGTGACCTTTCTATTCTAGCTTTCTATGAGCTATTTATCTTTTCATTTGCATTTAGAGAGGAAAAAAGTGCCCTTCAATTCCATGAAGCCGTCTATTGGAGCTTTGCTCCCACAGGCCAAACAAAGTTTCACCTAATAAACGTTTAAAGTTTATCCACACACACAGACACACACACACATGATGATTTTTGGCTGCGGTATTGCGGCTGGTTCAGGCGATCTCTAACCGGTATCTATTTTGTGTGGGTTTGCTGAACCATACGGCTCAGCAAGGCTTGTTTCCCTCCTCCACCCCCTCATCAAAGAGTGCTGACTCTGGCTCCGGTGTGTTTACACCCCTCTCTTACCCTCGAAGTGGAGTTAAGGGGGGTTGGGGGGTTGGCGTGTGGTGGGCATATGGAGGGGCTGTTTCAGTGATACAATGAACATGCTGAATAGACTCTCCATCTCTCAAACTTGCAGCGCTCTGACAGAGCGACAGTGCAACAGCGTGTTGCCTATCATCTCAACCATGCACCGTGCATTTAACCCGTTTTTAACGCTGCCTCTAAAACACCTGCATTTCTTTAAACCCAAATAACGAAAATAGGAAAACTGAGGAGAATTCATCTAGATGCACGGCAAAAAGATTGTGCCTTGAAAGTCCTAGTTCGTCCTCTTGTTGACCGTAACGAAGGATGTTTTCTTTTCTGAGCTGTTCTTGCTTTGGGGATTTAGTGGTACAAGACAAAGTCTTTCTGAGGATCTCTATTCTCTGACTTGAAAAATATGTTTGTGCACTCCAGATAAGCTAGAAGCGATCAGCTTTAACAGTGGAAGACGTAAAGGATAAGTAGGTATCGATAGGTGCATTCAAAGAAAGTGACCTCCTGGGTGAATTCTTTCCAGAACAGAATCCGATAACTTCGATCCACCTTATCTCAGGGTGGACTGACTGACTCGGTCTGCTGCAGAGCGGAAGGCGAGAATTGATCTCGGGCTTGTTTTTCTGTTGTGCTGCAGGTATGACATCATGTCACTCAGCAATTCACTAACTTTATGGGTATTTACTCTTGCTCGTTGCAAGAGTACAACCCACCCGATCCAATATAATATATATTGTGTATATATATATATATATATATATATATATATATATATATATATACACACATATATACACATCTACATATAGATAGTATATATATAGATATATACATCTCTATCTCTCTCTAACTCTCTCATGTACATATAATATTTATATATATATTGTATCTCTCATCTTAAATTTCTATATTAATGAGTGCATTTACATTTCATACCTTTCTACACATAATCTCTGTCATTTATAATCATAAATAATAATTTTGGCTGTGTGCCAAATAACTTTTTTATAACAAATAAAAGCACTACAGATGCAATGACTTGTCCTGGAACTTTGACTCAAGAAGAATGCACGAATCTAACCTCAAAAATATAAAGAGATATTCATCTTTGTGGCATACTACCAAAAAAAAGAGAAAAAAAACAGAAAAAGACTGACGACGTTGTGATAATGTCAGGCTCGTTGGTCAGCTCGCATGTTTTTTTTTTTTTGCCCTCCCCTCTCCTTTCCTTACAAGCCCCGCCCAGCGGCGTACGGTGATTGGCTGACGGGATGTTGTTTTCGTAATCCGATTGGCTAAGCGCTGTGTCAGTCCAACGCCGCCTTCTTATTTAGCCGGAGCGGGCCAGAGGAGAGTGGGTAATACTGCTCTGGAGCTCCAACAGCTGGCTAGGCAAGGAAGGAAGGGGGGGAAAGAAAGAAAGAAAGACGCAAGAAAGGAAGAAAGCAAGAAAGCCAAATGCCTCAAGGAACAAAAAGACGGAGCTAAAACTAAAACAAGAAAGGAAACTTTTTAAGAAACAAACAAAGCACAAGATGAGACACGCGTCGGCAGATAACGAGTCCGTGAAAAACACTTCTCTCACAGTGACAGCCTTGTTTAACATTTGCACACAGTGCGAGCGGCTTAGTAAAAAGGTAAGAGGGAAGAAAAACAAGAAAAAGACAAATCACTGGAAAGCATGTCAGCTTCGTAGTGCCCTGTTTGTGTTGCAGAGCTGGAGATGTTTTTCACTAACGAGTCTCTGCACTCCCTGCAGCTCCTCTCTTCTCTTTGTTTACGCCTTCGCCTGATTTTTCTTGCTGTTTTATTCCTCTTCCTTATTGCAGATCGCTTTATCAGACATGTCCTCAAGCTGTCATGACCTGTTTCTTTTCTTTCATTATTGTATTTTGGCATACGGGTGAAATGAGCTCCACAGTGAAGGGTCATTCATTCAGTCATTCATCAGTCGGGCGAGAGACCTTTAACACCGAGTAACAATAAAAGGATAAAAACAACGCTTTCTTTTTTCTTTTTTTCTTTCAGCCTTTCACCAGCCCCAGGATATATTTCTCATTGCTTGGTTTGGTGATGCATACTATTACTTCACCCATCGCCTTTGTTCATGACCACAATGTCAGAAAGAGCTCTTTAAAACTGCATAGATGTTTTCCCCTTTCTTTCTTTCTTTCCTTCTTTCCATAGCTGGTTTTCTTATTCATTCTTATTCATGCTTGCACCAGATCAGACAGTGTGCATTTTATTTAGGAGACTGATGTTAGTAGCTCTGACCTGAAGAAAGATAGGGTTCTTTCCTCTCTTCGTCTCTTTAGGATTCTTGCATTTCAGACTTCCACTATTTGTTTTCAGGCTTCCTTAAAAAGAAAAACACAAATTTCAAAATGTCTTAATGCCTGTGTTTTTTTTGTGCAGGATATGGGAGTGCGTATCCCCAGGCCTCTAGGAAACGGACCAAGCAGATTCATCCCAGAGAAAGAGGTTAGACTTGTTGCACAGACATCACGTCGGTTTTAACTTAAATTAAATTCTCATCACCGTCGAGCAGCAGAATCAAAATCTCAGCAACAGTTCTGTCCTTTTATCCCTCCGCTCCAGATCCTTCAAGTCAGCAAAGTGGACACCAGGACGCAGTCGATATTCGAGGACGCCTTTTCGCTCGGCCGGCTGGATAACATCTGCCTGGTGATGGGTTTCCATCCTCAGTACCTGGGCTGCTTCCTGAGGACGCAACATTACCTGCTTCAGATGGACGGACCCTTGTCCCGCCACTACAGGCACTACATTGGAATAATGGTACGTTGGACGTGAGACAAATGAGATGATGGACGTGTAAAACAAAAGGGCAGCTGTTAAACCGGTCTAAACGTGTTTGTGTGCTTGTTCTGTTCTGTTGCTCTCTTTCAGGCTGCTGCCAGGCACCAGTGTTCGTACTTGGTCAACCTGCATGTGAATGATTTCCTGCAGGTTGGGGGGGACCCCAAGTGGCTGAACGGATTAGATGGAGCCCCGCAGAAGCTGCGAGCCCTGGGAGAACTCAACAAGATCCTGGCTCACCGGCCATGGTTGCTGACAAAAACGCACATTGAGGTATTACACAACGAGTGAAGGTCCTTGTATGAGCAGTTATAATCATATTACGTCATGATCCTGTATAAAAAGCAGGTTGATTGCATAACACATTTATAAGGCTACAGATGTTGTGTTACATTTATGTTTATAGCCTGTTTAGTGCTTTAGTGCTTGTGTATTTTATTATATATTAGTATGCCTAGTATTACCAAGTTAAGTTCATTGAACAAGTATAAAATAATTCAGAAACGCTTGCTGAATGATTCCCCGTTGCCGATTTTTAACAGAACCTACTGAAGGCCGAGGAGCACAGCTGGTCTTTAGCCGAGCTGATCCATGCCGTCGTGCTGCTCACACACTACCATTCTTTGGCATCCTTCACCTTCGGCTGTGGGATCACACCAGACATTCACGCCGAAGGAGGACACACTTTCAGACCCCCGTCACTCAGCGGCTACTGCATGTGCGACATCGCCAATGGCAACGGCACTCCGGACGTTATTGTGGGAAACCAGCTGGTAAGAAGATCACGCTCTCTTTATATGACTCGACTAACTGCTCTTATCCTGTGTGTCAGTCTAAACACGGATCAACATCCCTGCATGTGTGTGTATAGGAGATGGAGGAGTCAGGTGAGGTGGAAGTGCTGATGGAGAGGATGAAGCAGCTGCAGGAGTGTCGTGATGAAGAAGAGGCCAGTCAGGAGGAGATGGCCACACGCTTCGAGCGCGAGAAGACGGAGAGCATGCTCGTAGCCACAGCAGGTACAGGCTGACATACGGTGACACTGATTTTATTCCTGGTTATTACAGCTGCTCCGGTCACTATTATTATTTACTTATTATATATAGCTAATGGTATTTAAAAAAACATAAATAATGACATTTTGCTAGGAAAGTGCTATCAGTATGTCACTAGACGATGATAGGTGATCTTAAGTCTGACCACTAGAAGCATGGTGTTCTCAAAATGTTGAGAACCTAAACCTAAAAGGATGACCCGGGTTTGATGACTGTAACTTCACGCTTGCAATTTGCCCACAGAAGACGAGGAGTGTGTGCCGTCCAGGGACGTCTCGAGGCACTTCGAGGACCCCAGTTATGGCTACCAAGACTTCTCCAGGAGAGGAGAGCATGTGCCCACCTTCAGAGTGCAGGTAAATCAAGGAGGCACATACTGACATCTTGCACACCCTTCTTTCAGTCAGATTGAGTATTGGTTTAATGAGATGAAAGATGGGCTGATCGCGATGCTCCATGCGGTTGTCAGGACTACAGCTGGGAGGACCACGGCTACTCCTTGGTGAACCGGCTGTACCCAGACGTCGGCCAGCTGCTTGATGAGAAATTCCAGATAGTGTACAATCTCACCTATAACACAATGGCTACACACCAGGGTGTAGACACCTCCATGCTTCGCCGAGCCATCTGGAACTACATCCACTGCATGTTTGGGATCAGGTCAGCCTCCAGGAGTCATGCTATATCTATTTATCAGAAAGGGCATTTTTAGGGTATGCTAACATTTTCTTTGTCTCCAGGTATGATGATTATGATTATGGTGAAATCAATGAGCTGCTAGACTGCAGCTTTAAAGTCTACATCAAGACTATGGTGTGTAGCCCAGAGAAGACCACCAAGAGGATGTATGAGAGTTTCTGGAGGCAGTTTCAGCACTCTGAGAAGGTAAGAACGACTCATACACAGCTCACACCGTTTATCTTCTTGCTTTGCAGAAATCCTAGTTTCTAACAGCCGTCCTCGTCTCTGTCTCTCTCTTTCTAGGTCCATGTAAATTTGCTTCTTATGGAAGCGCGCATGCAGGCGGAACTGCTCTATGCTCTAAGAGCCATCACTCGCTATATGACATGAAGTGCTATTACCGTTTCTCTTTGTAATTTCACTGTCGTTGTTGTTGTTGCTTTCGTGGGACACATCAGTAAAAGTAAAAACAACAAAAAAAAAAGAGGAAAAAAAAATTAAGGAAGGCCGGAAATGGAGGATGACACCGATCATCTTTGTGGCAGATGCTGGCGGAAGGAAAAAAAAATAGAATCAGAAGAGATGTTGTCTGAACCCACTCGCTGACTGAAACGTGTGGTTGCTTGGCATGCAGTGCCAAAGCCCACCAGTAGAGGGCAACATTTTTTTTTTGCAAAGCTGTGTAATGGGATAGCCTGAGACTGCGAGCTTCAGGAGGCTAGCCCTCCACCATGTAGTGTTTCAAATGCATCTGAATGAAGCTGCACCTCTTTTTTTTTTTTTTCTGAGCTGAAAGGAGAACCAGTAACTCCAGTACCGGTGCAAGCAGTGTGCACTATCATGCCTTTCTACACTTGTTTTGTTTTTTGGTTTGTTTTCATTTTTGTTTTAGTGTAGTACAGGTGACGGGAGAGAAGAGCATTAGTGAAGCTGCGTAAATGTGTGCCTAGTCATGTGCAGCACCGGAGCCGAAAGCAGACGTGCTGTTCGTTAATGCTGCTTTTCTCAACTGAGAGGCGTGAGCCTCCAAACACCCACACCATTGCCAATTTCATAAGCTAACGTGTGCGACGTGAGAGGGAGTGAGAAATGAATTTTGTGTGTGTGTGTGTGTGTGAAGAAATCCAGAGAGAGAGAGAGAAAGAGTGTGTGTATGTATGTGTAGAGATAGAGAGAGATTTAACAGAACCAGCTGTCTGAGCCCGTGTTTTTGGTTTGCTAAAAGTTACCACTTTGTCTCTACTCACCAATGTGTTGTATAACAAAAAATATATAAAACCTTAGCCTTTTTTTTTGGTATTTCAGGCATTAAAAATATCAAAGCACTTTGTTTCTGAAATATCAAGATATCCTTCAGCTATAATGTAGCCATTTTTTTTGGGTTAGCGACCATTTCCTAAATTCACTTTGCGTTGTCTTTGAGTGACAAGCCGAGTGATGGATCGATTTTCATGGATAAAACCAGTCTTCCT
This sequence comes from Leptodoras praelongus, assembly GCA_028564905.1. Taxonomy (NCBI): domain Eukaryota; kingdom Metazoa; phylum Chordata; class Actinopteri; order Siluriformes; family Doradidae; genus Leptodoras; species Leptodoras praelongus. The sequence continues at coordinate 6,340,007 of JAOTRJ010000027.1, read as the reverse complement.
GTTAATGCGATGTGCTTCCTGTTGGTCTGAACCCTTCCCCAACCCTTCACCTGTCTTCCCTTTACCAACGTGGTCATGTTAACCCATAATCATAAAAGCTATTGGGTTTTTTTTGTTTTGTTTTTTTTTGTTTTTAGGGTTGTCAGTATAAAAATACCTCCTGTTATTATATCTCCTTAAGTATCTAAGTGCTCTTTGGTGAGCAGGATCTTATCGTTTGTAGTTGCCCTGCACAGGCTTCGGATGCTCAGAGCCTGGCTCCCCAAATGATCATGACGTTGACACTGCTTGTTTTTCAAGAACTTCAAGGAGTATAACTAAGCAGCTTTTTAAAAACTTGTTAAGCGTGTGTTTGTATATGTATGTCTGTGTGCACGTATGTGTGTTTTAAGGATTATAGATTCTGTGTTTACTAAAAAAAAAATCAATCAAGTACTGCATTCTGATGATGGCTGTATGATGATGGCTGTAGGAGAGTGTTGAGAAAGAAAGAGGGATGGTACTTTTTTTGGAGATGTATGTTAAGAAGCAAAGAGTTTCCTTTTTTTTAAAAAAAAAAAAAAAAAGAAAGAAAATCAATCTGAGACTGATGTCAGTTACTGACACTTTTATAAGAAAATGTTTAACAAAAAAAGAAAAGAAATAAAGTGTAATCTCTTTGTATTACCTGAATTTCAGTAAGTATTCTTTGTTTTCTCTGGTAAACAATCCCACATAACGTGAGCACGGAGGTATCGGAGATAAATACCTCCAGCTGAGAGAACTGTGTGAACAATTGTATTCAAGTGTATTCATATTCTTAAAATACCTCTTATACCGGGGATTGGGGACAAACATCAGATCTGGAATGTATGTTTAACCGTGTTTTTAGTCTCTGGCCCACTTTTGTGTCTGTCCAATCAGAAAGCCTGTGAATTATTACAAGTAGGAAACATCATTACGTCTTACAAGTTCCTGGATATGTTAACAGTCGAAGCACAAGTCGGCTAGTAGAGGATGTGATTCTGCTATGCAGTAACACACACACACACACACACACACACAGGATCTGATCCATCCTGGATCAAAGCTTGGTAGCGTTTCCCACTGTGCGTTTGCGTCAATTCTTTGATTTTGGTAGCGCATTACTAACATTTTAATTTGGATATCTTAATAAATGCCTGTTATGCCTGGGTTGTGTATTGAATTGTTACTGAATTAGACTTGTGGGACAGTTCTGAGGTTTAGCGTTGTTATAATTGTAAAGATGGTACCAGTAAAGTGTTATTGTTAAGCTTAAAGGAAATGTCGGAGATGGAGAACCAGTGCCATTTTGTATCATTTTGCTTATAACTGTTTAACATGAGATCCTAACTCTGTCTTGTGTCCCTTCTGGTCTCTTTAATAAAGAGTTTGAGATCATTGCTGTGTTCCTGTATGTTCCTTGTTATACATTCTTGCATTTCTGGGTTCTCTGCGTTCACAGTGTTGCTCTGTGCATATGATTAAATCCAGCACGTTCAGTACGTTAAAGCAGATAAAGTGCACTCAGTATATACCCTGGATTATGTCTTGTTCTTAACACTTAACACTTCAGGAACGCTTGATCAGGAAGGAACACTGATGGGTTCCGGTAGGTTTGCGTATCTTTGCATGCGTTTCTTCAGCCTCTCTGCAACTGGTAAGAACTCCAGCTCCCAGCATGCCTCCTGGTAAGCCTTTATATCGTCGCTAGAGGGCCACTCCAAAGCCTTCTGGTCTGCAAATGGAAGTGAAGAGGAGATTGTTCACGTCCTGTAAACTGGCATGAGGATGCAACCGACACCATGCTTCATCAAACCATTATAGAAAACTGCAAATCGGTATTGCAGATTAGTGTCAGCTCTAGCTGATAATCATAGGAGAAATACAACGTAATACCCTTCCCAGCCAATCACTCAGTCCCAAAACAGTTATTGCCACCTCATCAGTCAATAGTTGGAGGAAACCCTCTGTTCCTCTAAGGCATGTACAGAGACCACAGGCCACAGGGTCATTTCTGTGCTGACTTGGATGTTTGGACCTAATACTTGGCAAAACTGATGCTAGTTGATTTTGACGCCTCAATAATCTTTTGCTTAATGGCATTTTTTATTAACTGCATGTATTTTCACATAAACATCCATCTCATTTTGCATGTGGGATGTGCTTGTAGTAAATGTTCTGTTTTTAAAGTAAGTAAAGTAAAGTAAGTCGGTTGTTAGAGTGGACAATTTGAAGCATTACAATAATTTATGCTTGTTTTCTTGAAGGGTGCCAACAAATTATGGAGTTCTTGGCACCGCAGATTGGTATTAAAATGACATTGTTTACAAAATCTGACATTTTTATTCAACCCAAATGTATTCTTTTGGGTTCTGAGGTTAAGGTTAAGGTTAGGGATTAGTTCACATTATCTCAGGGGAAGATTCTTAGAAGGATAGTAAGACAAATATGTGTGTGTGTGTGTGTGTGTGTGTGTGCACCTGAATAGAGAGACAGTATCTCCAGCAGCTCTTGTGCGTACTCCTGCTGTCTGTCTTCAGTGCAGTTCCAGAGCGTCTGGCACACCTGTGTAGCCAAAAGCCAGTCCTGAGGCCCCAAGTCCCTCAGGCAATCAATCAACCTGCGCAGAAAAGGGCAAGGATGAATAAAAGGAAACAAACGAAAACAAAGCAGTGGAGATTTGGGGAATTTGCACAGCATTACAAACAATCCTACAAACAAATATAATGGGTTACTTGCGTATGGCTCCTTCCTTGTTTATTATGGCTCTGTTCATGGGATCCACTGAGAGGTTTGTGAGGACTCCACATGCCGAGAGGCACACTTCGGGATTCTTGGAGTCCAGCAGAGCCACCACAAACTGGTGCACTAAGACACAAATGCACACACATCTGTATAACATTTACCTCACGGGGTCCAATCCTGTACCTGATTATAACTGTAAATCACACCTTTGTTGCTGATGATAAAGTGCTGTACTTCTTCGATCTGAGAGAGGTTACCGAAGACACGTGTAGCTTCTAACACGGCATCCATATTTGAGCTTAATAACAGCCTCAGCAGCACTGCGCACATACACAGTGAGACAGAATGCGGTTATTGCTGTATATTTAACACACGAAAGGCTACAATGCAGATTCTCGTTTCTCTTACGCTCAGAGACGTGTGCGTGCTGGAGGCGGACGACCGAGCACTCTCCTTGGTAGTATGACAAGTTGTTGATGGTGGTGGAAGCGTTTACTACTAACTCTGCGCTCTCCTCCACAGACCTGACCTCTGAAACAGGCGCAAGAATAATGTCCTGAACTGGTGTTTCAGCATGTGTGTGTGTGTAAAATATTGCAATTCTAACGTAAAACAGTGCATGAATATTAGATTTATCAGATCACACATGTTGGTTTTGTTCCATTGCACGCACAGCTTCAATCAACTTCCTCGGGTGGTTTAGAAACAGTTCATAAGCGTTTTGTTGTGACTCACGATTCTGATATTGAACGAAAATGAATATTACAGAGCACGTCAGAGCACTGCGGCATCCTGTTCAAATACAGAGTTGTGGTTTGCATTGTCAAATTTGGTGTCACCCTGCAAAGTGCGCGAGCCATTCAGGAGGCACGTCGGCTGCCGAGAACATCTCTCGCTGACTGCTCGTCTCGGTTTCTTTTTCCATCTGGTTTTAGGTCTTTTTTTATCGGCATAAAAACAGGAAGTTATTTTAATTTACCAGACAAGGGCCAGATGTGTGAGAACTATCTCGCTCTTCCTGATTGCTTACATTTTGTGACTGGGACCTAATCTAGACCTTTCGCTCGAGCTATTTCTTCCTTTTAATGTCCATGATGTTTCACTTGATAAAACAATATTGTTCACATAATGCATAATAATCTCAAGGGCTGTTGTTTACTTATTTATCGAAACGTTTCCTGATAAGATTCCCCCAACAACCCCTGCCTGCCCACTCACCCACCACTCACGCACACTCATTTCAGTGCCCAGTTTATGACTGATATTTTAAATCACTAGAAAAAAAGTAGAACTGCTGATAAACTATCTTTCTTTTTCTTAACAGGAAATGATAAACATGTCTTCACCTTTCCCCAGCCTGTGCACAAACGCCCATGCAGGACTGAAAGTGGCTTTCGGTTTGCGCCTAAAAACCACACGTTTCTTTTCTGTGTCTCGGAAATATGTGAAGAATTGGAAGATGTGTTTATCAAAACAGGCTCTAGGAAATGATAGCAGAACAAATAGCCTCTTCTTGGTATCGGCAGCTTGTACGCCGGGAATTGTTGCTGGCAATTGTGTGGAGGTACTAACAGGCATTTATCTGCTACAAAATGTTTATGGTTGGTGTATAAGTGCATGCATGTGCATTTAAAAAAAAACAGAGAGAGGGAGAGAGAAAAACTAAAAGCTGCTGATTAGGCAATTGTCCTCCTTGCTTTTTTTTAGCAGGAAATGTTAACCGCCTCTTCATCCTTCCGTGTTGGCACAAAAACTCCCACGTTGGACCGAAAGTGAAATTCGGTTTGTACCTAATAAACCACAGAGAAATCTTCACCATATCTCAGAAATATGTAGAGAGAAGGAGATAACATGCAAACATAATTACTGAAGACCAGACCGGATATCTGGGCACTGTGTGATGGTACAAACATCAACATAATTGCTCATAATTGCGTTTTTATATAGAGTATGATTGTGTGTGTATGATTATTCTTGCTTACCCATCACTTTCATTAGCAGCTGCACACACAGAGTATTGGCTGCCAGTGCTGTGCCTACAGCAGGGTGAATGGACAGGTTGGCCAGCACTCGAATCAGCTTTATCAGGACATCTTCTTCCTCGTGTGAGTCCGGCAGATTCTTGCAGACTTCCAGGTGACACTGGAAAAGCTCTAAGAGAATCTCTATGGCCCTTTCCTCTTTATATACTCTGTCTCTGGCATCGTTGCTCCTAGCTGCCAGGTTTCCTAATGTGAACAGGAGACGCACCACCAATGCCTACAAACAATGCAGGGAAAGATAGTTTTTGTCTGTGTGTGTGTAATGCATTTGTACGTTAACTGTTTGGAAGATTACATAAAGCATTCATTGTACCAGTCAAAGCTTTGGACATATTATACTAAAAACAAAAACTCATTCAGGCACCAGTGTCATTTTTTAGCCTAAATCTTTACGATCATGAAAAACTTCAGCTCAGGGTGGATTCGGTTGCCTGTGTTGACTTTAACCTACAAACCGTTTCGTCTTTACCTAACAGGAGACACAGTTCAATATGTTCTCTGCAATAAGGAAGTCAAAAAGGACAGTATGTTCCTACAGAAGGGCTGTGGGTGTGATTTGATGTTTTCATGATGCTGCATGCACGTCTAATATTTTTTAACAAAACAGATTCATTACGCTTACAGGAAGGAGAGCAGTTAAATGAGTTAGGAACAGAAGCATGCACATGAACTCAGGCATTTAATCCTCATCTATTAATTAGAGTAAAAGTGTGTATGTGTATGTGTGTGTGTGTGTGTGTACATGTACATGGCTTTAGCATACATCTGTTTTGGCTGGACTCACTTGTTTCCTGCTGTGTTTGCACAACATGGCTAAAAATAGCCTGTAACAGCACGATGTCTCGGCTAGTGCATAGCAGCACTCAGCATAGGAGGACAGTTTGCTAGAGACACACAAAACACACACACACACACAAACTGGAACATGTTAGATTTTGATCCAGCTGAGACAACAGTTCTATGACAATGTGATAATGCTCTCATTACCACAGAAAAGGTGGGTGAATAAAGAGAAGTACAGTGAAACAGATGGTGACTAATTCTGGTACAGGGACAAAAACAAGCCTGAACTTTACCACTGCTAGTGTAACTAGGCTATCACTTATCTTTGACTGAATCTCTCAGAAAGTCGACATTAAAAGCAAGATAATAGCTCAGTGATGTACATAGACAGGAAGAGCATAAGTGAAAGAAATGTTCTTTACTTGTTCAGCTGTATTCAGCACATGGGTTATAAAATCCATGAGGGTCATTACAGGGATTACACGGAATATGAGGATACAGAGCAACACATGTCTCTCACCTAAATAACCTGGCTACATTAAGGCAGATGTCTTGGTCATCTTGGTGATGATCCATAACGGCACACAATGTGGAGAAGACATCGCTGGACAAAAAAGAAGGACGGGACTCGGACAAGTCGGCCATGTTTCTCAGAGCTGCTGTCACCTAGGATTGGGGTCAAGAGGTCAGCGTCATCAGAGCAATGATGATGGATGCTCCGTTTAGCAGTTTAGCAAAAATGAAAATCTGCATGCCAAGTGTATGTGTGAGTGTACTCAATTAAATCTGGTTGGAAATGTAGCCATACCTCAATGTCTAAAAGAAACACTTCCCTTGCTACAACCAGGAGGAATGAACATATGCAGGAAATACGCAATACTATAATATAGTACCCTGACTAATCTTGTCCGGTAATATTCACCTGTCCTGCTGTTTTCCACTCTCAAACCTCATTTCTACCTGACCACAAGTGAATTAAAGCCATTAGCAAGCATACCATGCCCAAGAAACATTAGTATAGTCAGATTTAAACATTTACTTGCTTTACTGCTATAGAAAAAAGGCATCCTTTTGGACTAAACCAGCCAGCCAGAACAAACAAACTCAATATGGATATAAAGAGAAAAAAGGAACCTTTGCCAGAAAAAAAAAACAAGCCAAGGAAATGAGCATAAAACAATCCACCCTGTGCTTAGGACCCCTGAGTGACCCTACCCTTCCATTTTGTCCAGTTTAGTTTGCAGCACAAGATTCTGAGAAATGTCTAGGCGGGGTTCGCTGACAGCCTGTTCCTCCACTGCCAAAACTTCTGAGGGAAACACAGCATGTCGACAACACAAACCATCCAAGCATTTCTGGTCATAAACAATGGCTTAGGTTAAACTCTCTTACAGTAAGAGAATCCATATTAGTTCTGTCTACTAGATGATCTTATAAGCTGCAGTGTTTCTGGATGGTCCTAGTGATACAGTATGTGGTTTAAAATGCTGTGTTTATCTCGATTATGTTCTGTCATTTCAGGCCTTCAGAAGCTACCCACCTGGACCAATATATGTCCTGTGATAGCAGGCTGACCATGTCTCGCTAATGTGTGATGATCATTAGTGGAAGCTTTAGGGTCTGTCATCTGAATAAGTTGCTGTGAGAGCCGGAGTGAGACTGAGATGAAGTCTTTAGCTAGGAGCAGCCTGCCGATGGTGCTGTTTCCTGAGAGGAGCTTCAGGGAGCCCATGCAGTACAGCACAGTCTCTCCACTGCTATTCAAATCCTCACACTGTATCAGCGACAGGAGGGAATCTGATACAGAAACACACACGCACACAGAATATGCTGACTGTGAAAGACGGTTAATGACTGATCAGAGTCAATGAGTTACATGGGAACAGAGACGCACCTATAATGGAGTTGTCCTGGAACAGGAAGTCGTTTCTGGAACTCCGGGTTATTTTAAAGACAAGCTTGCAAATGTTTAGCAAGTTGTTTCCGCTGACATTAAGCTAGCAAATTACACAGTGATAGATAAGATCAGTGTTACTATAACGAAACACTAACATTCTTCATTGAAACCCAGTATATTTTTTTTGCTTTTTTTTTTTTTTTAAAGAAAGCCTAGCAAGCATGCATTCACTTACTGCAAGTATGATTTTAGCTAGAGTTAGGTTTAGATGGTCCGATCCCAAATCGACCAGGCGAAACAGCGCCCGCAGAATGGAGGACCTTTTCTTAAATCGCCTTCCCAGCATGCCTTTATCTGCCAGGACATTATAGAGACTGGCACAGGCATCACAAAGATGCTCAACAGTCTCCTTTGGCACACTTCCTCCTAAATACACAAAGGTTATAGAGATATAGAAATAGTTAAAATATAAGATAATATATATAATATATAATATAATATATATACTTTACATTTTGGATTTCTGATATTACAGTATAAGCATGCAGCTTTTACATGGATCAAAAGATCTTTATGATCTGCATTTCACTTTTCAACTGGGACTGAATGCCAAAACAGACCTGCTGACATTTCACTGACATTTATCTAACACCTACTGAGAGAGTTAAACTTGGGCCCTGAGTCCTCCGTAGCTTTCAGATTGTATGCATATCCTTCAAAATGAAACTAATGTGGTCTAATGCAGTATGTCCTGATGATGAAGTGTGTTCTTTTTTTATACCTATTCAAGTCTTTAAGCTCATTGTCTGAGTATAAAAATATAAAAAACATGGCATACACATTGCATTAGTTCAGCATTAGGACAGTGGAAAGTAGAAGTGATGAGCTTGCGAAAGCTATTTTAAGTAAAATAAATATTGTTCCACTATTCTGGTCTTGGCTGCTTCATCTTATCCTGTCTGGTGACGTCGTGCCACTCAGTAGTTTGGTAGGCGAGAGCTGAGAGGCACTTGGGCATGAATAGTTGATGTTTATCTTTGAAATGAATTTCCATTCAATTTTAAAAAAGTGCTTAAATATTTACTGCCATGGGATTTCATTTCATGGTTCGATCTCTCATTCCTGCACTTCCCTTTTGAACAGTCAAGGCTTTGCCAAACCCAATACAGAGTTGTTCTTTTTTTAATTCCCTAGGGTTCAAGTTTCATGTTTTCTTTTTCCCTGTCCACTCCCAAAACCAGGACATTTAACACACACCAAGAACTTTGCTTTCCTTATAAAGAAAAGAGCCATTTTTTAATAACTTTAGAGAGCTTCAAAACATAAATTTTATATATTTCTCTATGAAAGTATGATGAAACATATGCATATACTGTATACACGTATACACTACACAGAATTGATTTATTTCATTCAGTCCGAGAAGCACAATAATTTAAATATTTCTAAAACTATTCTTCCTCCTTATCACAATCCACCAGGGAGGGTGAAGGCTAACATAACACCAATCACATCTTTTCAAACTGCTGCTCATGCAACATCACATATGAAAGCGCTACATGGCTCCTCCCACTTCTACATACTACATACAGCTCAGAGACTCATACATGATTGGTTCACTGTGAATGACAGGAGTGGGAGAGAGAGAGAGAGAGAGAGAGAGAGAGATAATGGCATCCCTCCCACCCATAGAGCACCTGTGTTAAGATGTTTTGTGTTTCACAGAATTTGCTATAACGCAACAGGATAAAGATTTATTCTTATATCTTGTATGTTTTTGAATACTGGAGTCCACTTCAGTTAAATTCAAACACACATTAAATCCCACAGTGTGGTTTATAATCACCTGGAGCAACAGACTCAAACATCTGCAGAATAGGAAGCACCTCAGAGGCCCAGAAGACAGATTCATCGATGGCATCACATCCTGCAGTGTCTCCGTGGCCATGCACCGCGTCTGATAACAGATGGACCACAAACACCAGTTAAAACTCTGATGATTTACACCTACTCGATTCACATCGGCACTTCTTGCTGTTTCACTCATTTGTATATAAATACAGGATGTTCAGCATAACATGAAAAGGTCAACACTATGCGCCTACACATCCTCTGATTTGCCTGGGTTTGGTGCAGACACCTCGGTGACTGAACATTTGCATTCGGGGCATCATGCAGGAAGCTGTCTCTGCAAGAAGGAAATATTCTACAAGCTGCTGCTTTTTCAGTGGACACAATGAAAGGTGTATCTGTCATTAAATCTAGGAATCAGGCTTAGGAATTAACGAGGAGTTCAAATGCATAAACAAATCATATCAGCATGAGGCACAAACGTATAAACAAACCTGTTTTTGCTCCTTTTGCTTGAGATAAGTCAGCACTGCTGTGCCAAGGAGGTCCACTAGTCCCACACACACACACACACACACACACAGCAAACAGAAAGGAGGCAAGATGGAAAAGTTGAAGATCTTATCTGCACATTGAGAGACACAAGGGGTGCTCTTACATATTTAACAGCAATCTGCCAACAGTCCATCATGAACATTTTAAAGCAAATATTTACAGCACAATACTCTAAAACTCCTCTGTTTTTGTACCTCTGTGTTTAAACCTAATCTCCAAATACATTTCCCACATATTTAAATGCTTGCCACCAGGTGTCTCTGTTGTAATATTCTGGTACCCGCATACACAGTGTACCAAACAGGTCTCTTCATGTCTGATCTGGCCAATGCACTTTACTCCTAGCAGTATTAACAATCTCTGATACATCTGGAGATTTGCATAATGTGAATGCATGCAAACTGGCCAGAGTGAAAATGTGCATGCAACAGACAGGAAACCACAAGATTGTGTGCTGGCCTCCGAGTCATTCATGCAATGTCATTGCGCGTCATCATAAAAACAGCGTTATTCCCCAATATGGCTGATACATGCTGATGAAGAACTTCTACTTTTTTGTGCGGTCTTACAAACAAATGTTACAGAAGTGTTGTTAGATTCAAAATGCTATTTTTACTGAAACATTTTTTCGAGGTACAAAATGGCATGCTGCTTATGATGGTAGCATAAACTGCCTTTACACTACATCCTGGCATATTTTGGGCATCGATTTTGTATGGCCCTCCTAACGACTTGATAATGCCTCTTTGTTGATGGACTCCTTTAGTCTGAGACGTGATCTCATCGTGAGAGTCTTGAGCGAATCTATGCTGGTGGTCAACAGAGAAGCCTGCCCTCATAATCTAATACTGCTCCATTATCAACTTTATCAGAGAGAGAGAGAGAGACAGAGAGAGAGAGATACAGAGAGAGAGAGAGAGAGAGAGAGAGAGAGAGAGAGAGAGATGTGCATGTGTGTGTGTTGGGGTGGAGGTCACTGGATACCTTATACTCAAATTTAGATGTGTGCAAAAGTTCATATACAGTCACTCACAAAAGTGAGTACACCTCTCACATTTCTGCAAATATTTTATTATACCTTTTCATGGGACATCACTATAATAACGATACTTGGATATAACTTAGAGTAGTCAGTGTACAGCTTCTATAGCAGTATAGATTTACATCTTCTGAAAATAACTCAACAGACAGCCATTAATGTCTAAATAGTGTAATGTCCAATTGTGTCATTGTCCCTCCCTGGTGTCATGTGACTCGTTAGAGTTACAAGGTTCCAGGTGTGAAAGGGGAGCAGGGCTGTTAAATGTGGTGCTGGGGTAAGATTCTCTCATACTGGGAATTCAACATGGCACCTCATGGCAAAGAACTCTCTGAGGATGTGAGATATAGAATTGTTTCTCTCTACAAATATTGCCCAGGCTATAAGAAGATTGCTAACACCCTGAAACTGAGCTACAGCACGGTGGCCAAGGTCATACAGCGGTTTTCCAGGACAGGTTCCACACTGAACAGGCCTTGCCAGGGTCGACCAAAGAAGGTGAGTCCACGTGTTGAGCGTCATATCCAGAGATGCATCGCTGCAGAAGTTGAAGAAATAGGAGGTCAGCCTGTCAGTGATTAGAACATAAACCGCACATTGTATCAACTCAGTCTACATGGCTGTCATCCCAGAAGGAAGTCTCTTCTGAAGCTGATGCACGAAAAAGCCTGCAAACACTTTGCTGAAGACTGTATGTGTGACGGGATCCTGGTGAGGTGTACTGCGTCTTGCCTACAGTCAAGCATGGTGGTGGTAGCATCATGGTCTGGGGCTGCATGAGTGCTGCTGGCACTGGGGAGCTGTGCTTCATTGAGGGAAACATGAATTCCAAGCAGAGCATGATCCCCTCCCTTCGGAAACTGGGCTGCATGGCAGTTTTGCAACATGATAATGACCTCAAACACTCCTCCAAGATGACACTTGCTTTGCTGAGGAGGCTGAAGGTAAAGGTGATGGACTGGCCAAGCATGTCTCCAGACCTAAACCTGATTGAAAACCTGTGGGGCATCCTCAAGCGGAAGGTGGAGGAGCACAAGGTGTATCCGAGTTTCATTTCTATAGTGTTGAAAAGATAAAATAAAATATTTCCAGAAATGTGAGGAGTGTATTCACTTTTGTGAGTGAATGAATTACCTCAATTAAAAATCTGGCTACAAAAGGTCCAGAAGAATTCACCATATCTCCATTGTCTTTCCTGTCATTCCTATATTTTTCAGCTATACATCATTTAGGGTTTTCACACTCCACCATTACATGTCCACCATTACAAAGCAAATTCAGGAATGGCTACACAGTCATGCAGAGACACAACTATTTTTTCCAGACAGTCAGCAGAAAGCCAACAGCCTTTTAAGATTATTCTGAAAAGTTCAATTTAAACAAAAACCCAATGCTTTGGTGCTAACAGACACCCAGCAGGTTGTTTTAGCTATCTAGCTAAAACAGTTTTCCACTTTAATTGGAATATTTACATCCAAATCAGGTGAATGGCGCTGGAAGTACAGCACTTTCTCTATCTGAAAGTAATACTTTGCAGTCAATGGTTATGTGAAGTCTGAAACACAGACACCACAAAATGTTGGTTTTCTTCTGGTGATGATGTCCATCTCTCTGATGGGTTTCTTTGATTTTTTTTTTAGCCTAATTATGGCTTGCTTCACTGGTACTGACAGATTTTTTCGACTTCATACTGAGAGTTAATAGCAAAATGCAAAAACTACACTTGAAATCAACTCTAGACCTTGTAGTATATCCTTACTTGTAAGTGAAATAATGAGGCTATAACCTACAGATGGATATGGAGCATATAAACAGACAAAGCAAAGGGTATCACATATAAAAGCGCTGTAATTCCTACACTGTTAATACGCCAGTTTGTATGTAAATACCCTCAAGTTAAAGCTGAAAGTCTTATTCTGTATTTTATGTTATTTTGCTTCACTGATTATGCACGGAATGCAGGCAGTGATGGTATTTCACTTCTTTTTTCCTCATCTGGTTTGCTCTTTGTGTATTTTTTGGGCTCTCTGGTACTTTCCAAAATACATTTTGGAAAAAAATATGTATTCACCTAGGACTTTTGACAAGGACTAATTCCATGAATGTGGCACTTCCTGAGTCAGGTCAGTAATTCCCAGCAATTGCTGATTTCCTTTCACCCACTTGCAATTCATTGCTGAATTTATTACTACAAATCTATCCTTAAATCTATTTTAAAAGCCCGATATGTTAAAAGACCAAATTCCTGCTGTCTATGGCTTCTTAATAAGCAGCTGTTACAGATGGATCGACTGAATATAAAATATTTTATTGCTGTTCTGCATGAGAGGGAGCCACTAACGGTTTTCAAAAGCTCTCAAGGTTGCTGTTCGGGGCAAGAAGAAATACTGACAGCTGATAAATAACAAGACAACAGTGAGCAGGGTGTAAAAACTAAATAAAGATATGATAAAATGTGTACCTGTGTTTGGTTGGTATGTGTGTGAGAATTTCTGAGGATTTCTCTGTCCTTTCTTGTTTCTCTGTCTTTTCTCTGGAAGGCAAGTGAAAAGACTCGGTATGCACTTGCTGGGATGGCTTCGTACTCAAGGTAGGCTCGTCAACACCCTCGATTTGAGGAACTACAGAAATATAGATACAAAATCACATGCGAAACACTAGAGGAAACTGTTTCTATAACAAATGGGCAAAACCAGAAACTACAAAATAAAGAATAAAACAAGGGTATGCTGGTATAAAAATAATCCACAACTAAGTGGCGTTTTCATCCCGAAATGGATTAGTTACCTATGACAGAACATCCCATGTACATTAAAGCAACTATAAACAGTCTTTCCTTCAATAGGTTCTCTTTTTTTCACCCTCATGACATGCACTCTGTCATGCTACTGAGAAACCACAAACATTAAGGCCCTCTTTTCATAGGCACCTTCCATAATCTTTCACATTACCCAACTTTAATCACTTACAATCTATGATTTATGAATCTTTGATCAAAATGTTATTAGATTATACAGATCAGTCATCTGTTGAAATCCCTATGAATGTGTAAACTGTGTCAATGATAAGTAAGCTCTAAACAACATAATCTGTACACACAAACTCCTACGCATGCAGCCTTGTCCTATTCTGTGCATATAAGTTGCTTATAACAAAGGTTATAAAAGAGTCTATTCTTTCTGCCATTCCACTGAGTGAGTGACACACTTGAACAGTTGTCAGAGTGTCTTTTAAAGGGGGTGCATGGGGACAGAATCAAGGTTACGCCAAAAGGCTTCAGTCTTTCTATACAAGAGATTGACACATGAATAGTGAGAAATGAATGGAGGAAAGAAGTATTGTGTCAGCAATCTATTCTCTTATTCTGCAGGACTCTAACCTTTTCACTCTATCTTGCTCATTCCTTTACTTGTTAGTTCTGTCCGTATGTCTCGAGACCATTTTTTAGTTACTATCATCTTCCTATCTTACTATCATCATATCCTCTCCTACTGTTAACACTCTATCCTGTCTTATTTTACTGTACTGTATGTCATCTTTCTGTTTATCTGTGTTGTTATCTGTTGCAGGAGAACCAGACTGCACAATTCAGTAACTGTCCTGCTCGAGCACACGCATTAATCTCTCTTTTTTAACAGAAGACATATGTAGACATATTAACACCTTTTAACCATAAAAAGTAAAAAATCCCAGTGAATAATGTGTATTAAACATATAGCAAAGTGTTATTGTGTCATAAAATATGAGAGCCAATCAGTTTGCACTATGGAAATGTATGTATGCAATGCAGGATGCGTTTACTAGAGTTAGGGGCATTTCTAATTTACATGCTTATGGTATCTGCTGTTCTGACTTCAGGTAAAATATAGTCACAAGTGTACCTTAAGTACCTTAAAGTCCACATTAAATTTTCTTCCTAAAAATGGACTTTCAATTAATTGAGATTATAACCTAATATTGACCTGTAGGTCATTCAAATCAATAGTCATGCAATTGGTTATCAAGAGTCATTTATTTGTCATTTATTTGACATACCGCTTGAGGGTTGAGTCACAGAGGGTACCATCGTACCAAGCGATCTTGCTCTGACAAGCCTTGTCCTGGCTCCTCCTGAACCTCTTTTATCCAAACGCTCAACAGGAGGTTTGGGCACACCTTTTCCATCAACTTCATTGTTGTCTTCATCCAGTGAAAGCGGTAACCTGGGCTTCTGATTTATTATAAGTTGTTAAAATTTGCTTCCACTAATCAGATAAGGTTTCAGAAGATTTTTGAAAAATTGCCTTACGTGTTCCAAAGGCGAGAGACGGGTTCCCGAACTCGGCCTGGAATCAGGAGCCTCGAAATTCCTAGCATGAAGGCTTTTTAAGCATGAAAAAAATCATCAGCATTGCTTCATTCAGAAAATTAAATACTTTGAATAACCAAAAGAAGCAAAGCAAATGACAAGAATTTATTTTCAAAACCTGAATGAAGACGGCGGTCTTCCATCACGTTTGTGGGCCGATCCTCCAAAAAGCTGACGGGTCTCCTCTCGTGGGGTGAAGGGCCGCTGTGTGCGAAGAGTCCTGAGAGAATGCCGGGCTTCTGTCACTATCTCTGCGCTCGTCTGTCTCCTGCTGCCACAGCCACGGTAGAAGGGGCCCTGCTTTTCCTGCTTACGCTCCACCGAGGCCATGTGTAGACTGTACAGGCTCAAGGTGCAGTGCAAAGCAGAAGAACGAAACGTCTCTGCATACCAATGAGGAAAACAGTCCGATTTCATGTGACAATAACTCCAGACAGCCAGAACCTGAGAACATAAAGACAAACAAATACAGACAAACTCGCTTAATCTTAACAGAGCACTTTTGTTATCGTATAGTATTTGAGTACTGGGGCCTACTGTATTATAATATGGATAGTGACCTTGTTTTTCTGAGGCTCAAATTGATTGCAATCTTCTTAACAAAACATCGCCATTCATTTGGAGTAAAAACACTCTGATTATGATTAGGATTATGAAGACAGGGTAAAATAATAGGAACCCTGGTTTGGTTAAGTGGTCAGATAGCAAAAACGGATTTATTTATAGAATATCAAATGAATACTTTTGAAATCCTGGGCTTGTGAATAAATCATGTTAAGAACCTCTGGGCCCTCTATCTTTCTATTCTAGATTCAGTCTGTTTAGATAAAACCTCTTGTGTATTTCAGGGCAGGATGGTGAATAGTTTGTTTTGCCAAACCCCAAAGAAACTGGATGAGGGATACAGTTGAAACCAGAAGTTTACATACACTATATAAAAAGACACATGTGCATGTTTTAGGTCAATTAGGATTACCAACATTATTTCTATGTGCTAACTGCCAGAATAATGAAAGAGAGAATATTTTAAGGCAATTTCTATTACTTTCTTCAAAGTCAAAAGTTTAAATACACCAAGATTACTATGCCTTTAAACAATTT
>JAOTRJ010000027.1:5281365-5293351 GCA_028564905.1 Leptodoras praelongus | reverse complement strand
TAGCTTATGACATGGCTCCTGCTATGGCATCTGTGTCCTCTGTCTATTCTTATCAACCTAAGTGACCCTTATCCACATAGCTTGGTAGTCCTTCACTCCACATTGCATACATAACCTACAGTTGTGCTTTTTATGATCCAGACCACCAGGGCACAAGGGTTTGTAACATTTCCTGATGCATTCCCTGAACAATCCATTTCTTAGAAAGTGCTTACAAGAAGCGGTCGTCTTTTTCTATGGAGAGAGATGACCAGTCACATCACTTATATTGCTCGTTCCTGAGGAATGATAATCACTGGGATCTAATTATTGGGATCTACTCAAGTGCTGATTTTATTTCAGAAGATTATTATGTGAGAATCAGTCAAGTGCTGATACTGGTTCTATTGGGGATAAGAATCATTCAAACTATTAATGCAATACGTTACTCAGGATGAGAATCTACTGAAAGTAAGAAACACTCAAGCACTGATGGATAGCTGAGTCAGAGACTCTCTCTATCTCAAAGTCTTCCACAGCCTTTGAGTTACACTTCCAGCATCACAGTTGTCATTATGCTGCTGTTAGGTCAAGGCTGTGTGCGTGCTTGTTGGAGATGCTGTAGTCCTAAGCAGTTTGGACGTTGATCATCCAACTCCATCAGGGCTTGGCAGAACAAGAAACTCAACATTGTGCCTGCAAGAAGCTAAAGGATCTAAAGAAATTCGAGAATGCTAAAAAAAAAGAAAACAATTAAACAATTCAGTTGCAAATGTATGCATTTTGAAATGAATTACTGTGTTCACAGCACCATGCTGGTGCACACCAACACAAACTATAGGCCATGTGTCAGCTCTCTGATTCAGAGACAAATATGGGCAGTCATGGTCTTGTGGTTAGGGTGTCTGCCCCGTGATCGGAAGGTCCCAGGTTCAATTTCCATGACTGACAGGGCTTGGCTGAAGTGCCCTTGAGCAAGGCACCTAACCCCCAGGCATGTGTGTTCACTGCCCCCTCGTGTGTGTTCACTAGTCTCACTGCACGGATGGATTAAATGCGGAAGGTCAATTTCACAGTGTGCAAGCACACTGAAAAAATAATTAAATCATTGCTGAAGTACACAACAACACAGAGTTTACCAGTAATTTTATCGAATGTTTAGCTTTTTTCTAGCTATTAGTACTTGAAAAGGAAAGAAGCAAGCTGAAATCCAGCTTGGCCCATAACAAATAGAATTTTTCTGCTCTACACTTTTTTTAAAACGTCATACGCACCAATCAGACCGTGGACCTGGGAGGAGTACTGATTATTGCTGGGTGTGTAGAATCCCAGAAAATCCACATTGAATTGATGCTTCTTCCAAACGCGATGCAGCAGCACCATCACTGAGATCTTACCATCAACCGTCACAGTCACCTTGCTCTCCTTCTCGATAGAAACTGTCGCCCTGAAGTGCAAACAGAAAGCAGGTGTCACTTAATGAGGTGATGCAAGTCCAGTTTGGAGAGTGATTGTGAACTCAAAAGTGGTTAAAAACTAAAAACTAGTACCTCTTAAGGATGAGTTTAGCCGTGGCTCCCCAGGAAAAGGAGTGATTGTATTTGCCTTCTATCAGGTCGATCCTGCTGGTGCTCACCACGATGTTCAACCCCGCTGCTTTGGCGTAGATGGAGATGGTGCCAAAGTATGTGTTCAGTTTGTTGTTTTTCATTTTCTTGCCACCCACCAACTGGCCGTTGATTGCAATCTCTGTATGAAAAGGATATACAAGCATTTGCTTCTCTAGTTTTGCACCGGATCTACGAGGATATGTTAGTTAACAACAATAATAATAACAATAGTAAGTTATATATACCAATATATATATATATACCAATATATCCAATCTATGGATACATCCGAACATGGAGGAAGCCATCTTGGACTACCAGAATTATTTACTTAGAAATATAATATAGTACAGAAATGTACTACACAGCTAGACGTGATGAGAATGATGATGTCGTTCAAGCTTAAAACAAGACACTATAGGTAGAAAGAAATTTTGTTTGTCAAACATTTTTCAGATTTTTTAGCTATATTATCCATAACGTTTCTTAAACCATTTCATTTCCAGCATTATCTGAAATGTTAGTGTGTTGTACTGGTGTGAGTGGATCAGACCCAGCAGTGCTGCTGGAGTTTTTAAACCCCTCAGTGTCACTGCTGGACTGAAAGTAGTCCAGCAACCAAACATGGTCAGTCACCAGCATCCTGTAGGCAGCATTTTACAAAATTTGGTGTGTATCTAAAGACTGTGTTAGCGATGCTGGGTGTGAAATTTCAAGAAGTTTGAGCTGGTACTACAACTTTGTTAGAAACTATAAGACTGCCAGCTAGCTGTGGTGGTCATAATAGTAAAAATGACAAACATTAACTGTAAACATAACTGGTGTCTGGTTAATTCCACACATTCCACAAGTAAAAAAACAAGTGCACTAATAAAAATAGGGCCAAAATGTGCCATTACACCTTAGAGTCAGAGCTTTTAGAGTTAGAGATGTTTCTGCTTTGGGTTAAACTGGTTAGGACTGTGAACAAATTAGCAGCTGAAATGTCGATTAAAGCTTGGATGTACAATTTGGGAGAAACCAGCAAGAATAAGCTACATTTTAATAGTATCCAACCAAAAAGAATTCCTAACCCCTCCTGTTGGACCTCCTGACTTCTGAAGTCAACAAGAGAGAGCACTGGAGAGTGTATGGGTGTTCGTGTGATTTCAGGGCTGAGGGTTTGAGTGCAGACTGACATTATCACCATTACCGTAATTTGTAACTACCTCATGTTTCATTCACATGTAATAAAACACCTGTAACAGCAGCACTGACAGTTCCTGGTCTCAGCTGTGTTATAGCTGTGATAAACAGACATTCCCTCCCCAGCCCCCCCCCACCTCTCTCTCTCTCTCTCTCTCTCACACTCACACACACATACACACACACACAGCACATTTTACTGAGAGGTCAGAGGAAACAGAAAGTAGAATGCTTCCAATTAAAACTCTTCCACAAATATTCAAAATATTTCTGTGAACAAAAAAAAATGTCATGTCAACAATTAGGAATTATGGTCTTGTGTGACTAGCTTTCTAGCTTGAACAACATTTCTGCCTAGCCTTGTAGAATAGACCAGTCATGTGCCCTGAGTGTGCATGTAGGTAGGTAGGGCAGGTTTTACTGATTGCTGTCAGGATGTAAAGAGTATGTCATAAAATATAGTGTGTTTCAAAAACAAAAAAAAATCTGCAAACGGTTTAATGAGTTATCAACTTTTAGTAACCATTTTATAAATGTGCCCTCCACCTGCTGTACAGCCAACATTGAGGCGATAGTTGAATTCGTCCCAAACGCCTCTCAAAGTGTCTTCTTCCAATGAGGTCTCCCAGATTAGTCGCTACTGGTGGTACAAAAACACGGTCTTTGACGTATCCACAGAAGAAAAGGGTTTAATGTCTGGGGATTTGGACGCCAACAGCGTAGAGCAGGGGTGTCCAATCTTATCCACAAAGGGTTGGTGTAGGTGCAGGTTTTTCTTCCAGCCAAGCTGGAGCCACACCTCATTCCACCTGTTTTTAATCAATGGATCTAATCAGTGGATCTTGACTTTCTGTAGTGTGTGTGGCTTCTGCTTGGTTGGAAAGAAAACCTGCACCCACACCAGCCCTTTGTGGATAGGATTTGACACCCCTGGTGTAGAGAAACCTGTGTAACCTATCCAACACTAAGTCTAGGGGCTGTTTGTGTGCTGGGAGAGGTGTCTAGGAGAGGGGTAATCATTTGAAACATTTGACACCCCTGGTGTAGAGAAACCTGTGTAACCTATCCAACACTAAGGCTAGGGGCTGTTTGTGTGTTGGGAGAGGTGTCTAGGAGAGGGGTAATCATTTGCAACTCTTTACCCTGCCATTTAGAGTGATAAGAGTTTCAATCATGGGTAGTTCATGGTTTGAGAAATACGGTGATTTCATTCATTTTCTCAACTGCTTATTCCTTTTCAGGGTCACAGGAGAGTTGGTGCCTAGCCGGCAGCATAGGGCACAAGGCAGGAACAACCCTATACAGGGCGCCAATCCATCACACACACTCTCTCACACTAGGATCATTTTAGAAACGCCAATCAACCTAAGCATGTCTTTGGACTGTGGGAGGAAACCAGAGTACCCGGAGAAAACCCACACGGACACGGGTGGACATGCAGACTCCACACAGAAAGGAACCAGACCGCCCCACCCGGGGATCGAACCCGGGACCTTCTTGCTGTGGGTGATTTCAAATCCATCTTTTTTTTATAGAACAAATATGGTTCTGGAGATGAATAAAACTGTATTTCTACATTTAATTGCGCAACAATCAGTTGGATAAGGGTGAAGGGCTGCAGTGTGTGGGGTGTGTGGGTTTAGTATTCATGCGCCTCTGACGTTTTGTGAACCTTTTGGCGTTCCACACGGCAGAGCGGTTCGCTTTGAGCGTGCAGCGTCAGACTCCTGTAGGATGCGGGGATGATGCAGACCGCACAAAGGACGGAGAATGAAGAAGCTCTCGCGAAAGCTGGCGTTAGCTGCTGCTGCGATCTTCTGGATAGCGGCTCTGCTCTATGTCATCCTGCTGAACAGTCGGAAAATATCTGAGCAACACGCAGAGAGACAGAGACAGAAGGAGGTGAGTGGAACAGGCTGGGAATAAAAGTGGCCTGAGTGGATGGAGGCAACCCCACACACACACACACACACACACACACACACACACTGCAGGTCAGTGCTCATGTCCAGATGGGACATTCACTGGGTCAGGATGCTGAAACTAATCACTGCTGGCTTTTAAACTGATCACGTGGTACAGTATAAATTCCCTCACACCGCACTTCATTATAGAGGATATAGACAATTATACAAAAAAAAGACACTGATTTTAATGGAAAAACTGCATTTTTGTATTATTTTCTTTTTACTGATGAAATGCAATATTTTTAAATGAACATGTATACTATTATTATATAAGCAGGAGCATGTCATGACACCTGATCCTGACTTCTTTTGCTCCTAAATGCATCCCTAATCTTTAGACCTTGTTTTTATGAATGGGAAATTCATGACATGTCCTGACAATGTTATTGATTCATAAATGTATTCTTCACAAATAAAGAGGATGGGCATGTGACATGAGGATGTTATTGTGTCATAACACTGAAGTCAGGTTCATTATTTAAATGCAGGTCATGCACATTACCGGTACACTGAATTCAAGCTTACCAGAACGGTGTTCTCTGAGAGTTTCCTGCTCTCTTCTGTACATCTGCGGCTCTCTTTTTTACAGTAACACCCCGTGCCGCAGCCTCGGAGGCGCTACGGTATGCTCTCGGTACAGAGGCGTGTCTGTAAAGTGACTCCCACAAAACAGTGGATGTCTGCAGTATGCAAGTGCATTTAGGTCTATAAATATTTAGTCATTCACAACATTATTGTTATGTTAGCTGTCGATCCTGATACATTGGAGTGCTTTAATGTAAGTGTACAGGCATCCAGATTGGGTGAACAGTGCAGGAATTACATCACTCTTTAATACTGTATGTTTTAAGCGTTTTTTTAAACTTGAGGGCAAATCCTTTGCAGTTAATGACTGCCTGAAGTCTGGATCCCATGGACATCTGCACACGCACATGGGTTTCCACCTTGCTGATGATCTGCCAGGTTTTTGCTGCAGCTGTCTTCATGTTCTGCTTGTTCTTGGTGCATTTTGTTTTCAGTTTTGCCTCTAGTAATTGAAACGCAGGTTTGCTGGAGTCAGCTCTGGTGATTGACTTGGCTATTACAGAACATATCACGTACCTTGCTTTAAAAATACTCTTGGGTTGCTGTTTGAGAATGTGTCACGTTGTTGTTGTCCATCTGCACGGTGAAGCTCCGTCAAGTGAGTTTTGAAGAATTTGGCTGAACGTGACCAGGTAATATGGACCTGTATACTGCAGAACTCAACACTCTCAACAGAACCAGTTCACACCCCAGCCATACACACCCCTGCCCGGAAGATGAGGTGGTACACTTCAGATCATGAGCAGTTCTTTTCCTTTCTCCATACACGTCTCTTTATATTATTCTGCTAAAAGTTCACCTTTGGGTCATCTGTCCATGGGATGTTGTCTGTCCAGAACTGTGCAGGATTTATTTTTAGATGTTTTTGCCAAACTCTAATCTTCTCTCCCTATTCTTGAGGCATACCGATGTGTGTTTATTTTAGGGAAGTCTTCTCTTTACTGTTGGCTTTGGCACAGGTATGCCTGGAGGGTATGCTTCTTCAGGCCGGTTGTTGTGAACCAAGGAAAGAATTCTTCTTGTCATTACGGTGGTCCTGAGATTTGTCCAAATAAAGCTGAAAATCTGCACTTTGAGCTTCAGTGGTGTACAGTATACTGTAATAGAAAGTGAAAATAACAATAACAGTGAGCATTTGGCTATTTATGGACCTGACTGTATATTCTATACAAAAAGCCTAATTTAACATACGCAATCATTTGAATACCGAGTAATTGTGAAATCTAATACTGAGTAATTGTGAAATGTTTTTTTTTCTTCTATAGTACTTTACTCCAAAATTATTTAACATTAATTCCTGGGCGACAGGGTGGCTTAGTGGGTAGCACCGTTGCCTCACAGCAAGAAGGTCCTGGGTTCGATCCCCGGGTGGGGCGATCTGGGTCCTTTCTGTGTGGAGCCTGTATGTCCTCCCTGTGTCCGCATGGGTTTTCTCCGGGTACTCCGGTTTCCTCCCAAAGACATGCTTAGGTTGATTGGCGTCTCTAAAGTGGCCTGAGTGTGTGAGTGTGTGTGCCCTGTGATGGATTGGCGCCCTGTCTAGGGTTGTTCCTGCCTTGTGGCTATGCTGCCGGCTAGGCACCGGCTCTCCCGTGACCCTGAAAAGAAATAAGTGGTCAAGAAAATGAATGAATGAATGAATTAATTCCTCACTTTTTACTTTGAAGAGGAAAGATTTCCATGAAGCAGGTGAACTCTCCTTTCTAAAATACATTTTTATTAGTTCATCTAGTCATATAATGTCCCTAACTGGCCTTTGCTGGCACTGCAGAATTCTTTATTGTCATCCAGATAACTCAGTCCTGCTGTTATCTCGCCTATATTCCTACCTTTCCACTCCTAGTTTCAACATTTTATACCTCATATACTTACTGTATATTACTGTATTCTGTTATCTGAATTGGATGACTCCAGAGTCTGGGACAGCATGTTGTAATGAAAATGTCAGATGTAATGCTCCCACTGTAGACACCACAGGCTTGAAGCTGATTCTATGCAGGCTGAACAGAATGCCTGGCCCTCGGCATGCTCTGCAGTATATCTCAATAAAAGGACACCTCCGATTACCCACCTTTATTACTGGTTGTTAAGATGACAATGTCGCTTTTTAAAGCAGTGAGTTACTTTTATGAGTTTCTCACCCGCACTAAACTGCAATGTTATATTGTTAATATTGTTAATATTTATCAGTCAATTATGTTTATATAACTTTAGAGAATACCTGTCCAGATGGATATCCAGATAACCCATGATGTCATCTGTACTTATTACTTATGACAAAATTCTTGTACAGCATCAAAGGTTAGATGTTGGTTCGTCTCAGATGGGAAGAAAACAACTTGAATTGTAGCGATTGACAGCTCTGAGACTTCACTAGTCATTTGACAGTCTGGCTGTTAAACATACTGAATATGATCCTAGCTAACTAACTGCAAAGGATTTGCCACCATGACAGGTGTATTCAGTTAGTGTCTTTTTACATTTGCTCCAATATAATTTCAGTATACTGTGATAGAAACCTAAAATAGCAGGACTCAGTGAGTGTCCGAATATTTATGAATCTGCCTGTATATTAAACAGTGAACTGTAATATAGTAAACGTATACCAGAAGTACCAGAAAAACCAGTTAATACTTGGTAGGTACCCCTGGGATCTTGGAGGGAACATTGCACAGTCCTCACTCTGATGTTTGTTGAGGCATTGAATTCTGATATTACTTGAGGCAGTGTTGCACACCTATCACGTGAAATGATTCTTGCCAGCCAACACCAGTCATGTTCACTCAGAATCTTTTTACAGCCACGCTTCTGTCATAGGTTTGAGGTTTTGCCAGAATTCTTGTAGTCACGGTACACCCTTGAAATACTCATAGGTGAAAATCCAAACTTTGCTTCTATCTCCGAAATGCTATGACCCATCTCACAAGCTCCAACTATTAAACTAACTATTAAGCCGTGTTAAAAATCGCAAAATCATGATAACCTGACATTCTCACAGCGGAAACAGCTCTAGAAGCTTCCATAGATGTCTCTCGCTTTATATACACACTGGCGGGCACAACCAATTACATGCATAGGTTTCATTGTATGTATTTTGATATTTAGGCTCCAGTACCTGTTTTTCTGGTACTTTAGTATACATACATTACAATACAATACAATGTAAATTAAGTGATTCATTTTAATGTTTTTTTTTTTTTATTATTAAAGTGTGTAATTATTTTGAGAGTATGAACAATGGAAAAGTTTATCATTGTCACTGTGGTGGGGGAAAAAAACTCAAGGTCTCAAGGTCTCCCTCAAGGGCTCCCTCTAAAAGTCCAACTCATGCTGCCCTTGTCTGAGACAGAATCAAGATCGAGCAGAATTACTTTCAGTTCAGAGATGAAATGAGGAAGTGAAAAGGTGGCCTTGAGACTAAGACCGGAATCGACTACTAAAACACCAGGGCAAAGGGGAAAAAAACCCAAAAAATCAATATTGAGAAGCACCTTTGCTGGGCTTTACACACTGTAATGCTGTTTACACTGCTATTGCACCATGCACAAACACAGGAAATGTGTAGCAGCCATTTGTTTATCTTTAAGGTCAAAGTTGTGTGGATGATTCTGTAGATTTGAATTTTCTGTGTGGTTGCGAGGTAAAGAGTCACTGAAATGGGCAAAAGAAGTCATGATTAATTTTAAAGAAAGTGTGCTTGTGGAAACAATATACCATTTTCAAGACCAGCTAAATACAGGTCTCACAATGGTGCATGATTGCTTTTGTTGCAGATCTCAAATACAGAATGGGATGATCTATTGGATGAGTTTGAAGAGAAGAACTACCTCAACACTCACAGGTGGAAGCCAGGCCAAGATCCCTACAGTCAGTATGCCTTCAATCAAAGAGAAAGTGAGAGGATCCCCAGCAACAGAGCACTTAAGGACACCCGACATCACAGGTAGGCCAGGTGTTTGTGTGGTTAAGGTCCTAACCACTAGAGGAGGTGTTTTCACACCTGGATATCCCCTAGTACATGTGCACACCATGTGGAGACCTATAAAGTCTTGGAATGACAATAATGTAGTACTAGCCCATGCACCATCAGGCAAATCGTGTCCTCCAGGGTGCAGCTAGTTTCTTCTAATGTTCTTTCAGTGGCTGCAAACTAGGTCGGGTTCTGTTGTTGGCTGGCTAGCCTTGCTATCACCCCCCTCCCTGTGCTGTCTACAAATTATCTACAAATATGCTCAACATGGCCCTGACCTCTGTCTCTTGTTGCACTCTATCTAACTCTACACCTGCAAACTGGCAAAGTAAGCTGAATTTGCTTATACTGTGTACTGGCTCTCCCTATATCAGGTAACTACAGCTGTAACAGTAGCCCCTTTAGGGGCTGATAGAATTAAGGAAGTAAGTTTGCCCCCAAATACCACATCCTTATCTCAGTGAAAGAGCCAGGAGCTACAACTCCAGCTGTCAAGAGGCATTGTCTTGTCTTGTTGTATAAAATAAATGGAAAATGAGGCATATCTGGCCCTAACATTATTCCTGCATTTTTTTTTTTGATAAACTATCATATCCTGGTGCATAAATCATCAAGGCAGCACAATGTAAAAAAAATGAAAAGCTCCACAAATGCTTAGTCTCACTGAGAGTGACTCACTCTACACAGCATTCAGCCGTCAAACCACAAGGTTCTACTCTAAAACCCCAAAAGTACTAAAAATGCAGTAGGACCTTGATTCCTACTGCTGCTCTCCCTAATGGCTTAGAGGCAACTCGGTTTGATGACTGGCTCAATGGGCTGACTGATTACTCCATAGCAGTCTGGGAACTCATCTTGAACACTAGAACCCTAGCAAGAGGGGCTGGTACACCCATTTCGCAGGGGATGATGTGTTATGACAGGTCTCCGTCTGGGGAAAGTGCAATAGTATGGTAATGTGGGGCCCATTTTAGCATAGCAGTAATTCTGAAAGGAGCTAGATGCCTCAAATCACCTTGTTTTCCTGGAAATCTGGCATAGGATCTCCCCTTTGGTTTGGAGTTCCTTAACATTGTTCTTGTTAGATTGTAGGCAGCTCTTTTGGTGGCAGTCACTTCAGCAAAAGGCAGCAGAACTGCATGTGTGTGCTGGTGACTGTATGGTTGTGGAATGATCAAACCCAGGGTTGAGGTCAGGGTGGAGGTGCTTCCTGTTTGAGTGGTGCAGTGGGTAGCACTGTGGCCTCACTGCAAGATGGTCCTGGGTTTGATTCCTTGGCTGGGTAGCCAGGGTGCTTTCTGCGTGGAGTATATAAAGCGAGAGACATATGAGTTTCCTGTCACAGTCCAAAGGCAAATTGGAGACACTAAATTGCCCCTAGGTGTGTCTGTCTGCCCTACAGGATGTTTTCCTGCCTTCCACAATGGTATAGGTTCCAGTACCCCCCCACAACCCAGCAATAGGATAAGCGGCATAGAAAATGAGTGAGGGAATGAGATGAGAGCACAGATTGTGGATAATTCTGTTCTGTTTGCCAAAATACTTGGTACACTCTATTACAGCGTTCTGTTAAACACAGTAATGTTACACTGTCAGCTGAGTATATATTCAGGGCAGAGTGTGTAAGGGTTTCTCTTGGCTGGGTGTGTTGGTGCAGTGCTCAGTCTGCTCATGTCATACCCCTGAGTGTGAGCTTCCTCTGGCCTGTCTTTAGGGTACATGAGAATGGAAAATGTGACAGTGAGTAAAGTGACATGGTAATACATGGTAATGTATCATTATTATCTAAATGTTTTGCTGTGGAACTACAGGCCAAGTGCAGTGGGTCAGATTGTGACTGCAGTGCAGTTCAGCGTGCTGGAGAAAAGGATGCTGAGGGAACACAGGCTGGACATGCTGCTGTTCATTTTGTTAGGAAGAGACACTGAATAGCTCCAGAGATTATTATTACATAATATTAATATTCCTTAAACATTAATTACATATTCGGACCTCTCCACTTTTTTGTAGGTTATAGTGTCAGTCTAATTTTGTTCCACATTAATGTCACAATGATAAAGCATAACTAGGTCTAGAAGATTTTTTGCACAATTACAAAAGATTATATAAATATTATATATAATATATTCATTGTTACATTATGCCCTTTTTCTTTCTTGATTCATTTCATTCGTTTTAGAGAAAAACAACATTAATGGAGTAAGTTCTAAAATGAACTAGCTGTTGTTGAAGCGTTGTTGGGGTGTCATTATAACACCTTTAAAACCCTTTAGCCTTATTGTCTGATGATCATGAGCTTGAATTGCGACAGTACCACAGCTGTCTGTGGTCAGGAGTGAAAGAGAGCCAAGCTGGTCTTGCTATCGGGTGTGAAGGGTCAACTGAGCCACTGTCTGAAAAGATGTGATTAGCTGACTTCTCAGGGGAAGTGTGTGTTAGCCTTGACTCTCAGTGGTTTGTAGCTATCGCGTGATAGCAGAGAACTGGGTGGAAATGTGTGGGGCTAAATTAGGGGGGATTGGAGGGATGGGGTAAATCTAAGAAATTTAATAATTCCTAGGTCCTACTAAAAATTTGTAGTCCATGATGAGATTCATTCATTCATTTTCTTATGAGAGCCGGTGCCTAGCCGGCAACATAGGGCGCAAGGCAGGAACAACCCTAGACAAGGCGCCAATCCATCGTAGGGC
>JAOTRJ010000027.1:5125463-5142368 GCA_028564905.1 Leptodoras praelongus | reverse complement strand
GATGCAAAGTAGTTGAGGTAAAGAAGCTCTGCTGACACCGTCTTCTTCTTTGTAAAGGAATTTATTAATATAAATATAAAATTAAAACAGAATTCAGACAGGTATCGTTGACGAGCCTGGAGAACAGCATGGTCAGATCTGTGTTCTGAGGAGAAAGGAATGGGGCCCCTGTTCTTATAGACAGGGTGAGACCCCCACAATGTATGGATTCCTTTGTCTTAAATCAGAAACATGTGCGACTCAGAAAAACTAAGGACCTTCACCGTTTTAACCATAGGGCCTAACGGACCTTTCCATAGGAACACTCAAAGCCAGCAATGTTGGAAGTGTATGTAGAAGCACTGAGCAATGTGAAGGTGCATGGGGAAAGACGCAAAGACGTTGTTCATCTGATTGGTCGGTGTGACATGGCTGCTGTCTGTAATTTGCATCGACCAGATCGGTTTTTCTGCTATTCCACCACCCCTTGCACATTTTTTCCCCACATGCAATCAAAATATGAGGCATGGGGTAAGGTAACAAAATGATTACGATTCTCCTGTATCTAAATCTTAAATGTTGTCTAGTTTTGTGTACGTGTTTTTTTTATGGTTCTGTGTAAGCCATGTGGATGCTATTTGTTCCTGTTGGGTAGAATTGGAGTATTGCGACACCGTGGTTTACTGAGTAATGACCGCTGTGCGTGTGTTAGCTGGGCAGTGGCATCTGGAGCTGGGTTCTTCACGTTCTTTCAAGTACTCGTATACTTACAGAAAAACACGTCTATACAGATAGAGAGCAGATAAAATACCTCAACGTGGCTCTCTGGGAGCTTAAAGGCCCCTAAGAAAATATTTTGGATGTAACCACAACAGACGGGGCCTGCAGGGCTTACTTGTGAAAGCGTCCTGATCGATCTTCGTTGTCGGCATAGAGGAACATTTTTAAGGCGTAGTTCTCGATGTGGGCGTTGCCCACAATCTCCTGGGAGATGGATTCATTGGTGCTGAGCTCTTTCTTCATCTGCAACAAACAGCACGAAACAGCTTGTTAAACTATTCGCCGAAGAGTGCCATCAGATTACAAGTCAAGAAAAGAACGTAGCTTCAAAACACAGCTTCGAATACTCAGATTTCCAGGCTTTGGAATGCGTCAAGGCAATAAAGACGGAGTGTATATGCCTGCTGCGGGACACACTGAGCAGCCCAGGCTTTCCATGACTCATTGATTCCTGGGATGCATCAGCTACTCTGATTCCTCTCCAGAATCCCAATGTAATTAAAGTTTTCTGGAGATTCGCCCGTACATGATTAGTGGGCTCCTGTGCTGAGTAGCTATTTGTTAACTTGATCACTCAAAGGAAAGTTCTACCAGCCATCACACTGTGTGTGTGTGTGAGAAAATAAGTCTTTTTTACAGTCATCATTGGTTTTAACTTGTCTTATACAGATTTATCCACAAAATATATTATGTTATTGTTTTTTTTTTTTTAAACTCTCCCACGAAAGCCTCCAACAGAGTACAGTAGATCAGTTGTTGAACGGGTTGAAGGCGTGTCCTCAGTGGCTGCTTCCAAAGGAAAAGTTCCCAGGCCGGATCTTGTCACTATGCAGGGACTCTCCCTGGGGCTTATTACAAGTCCCTCACGTACAGAAGAACACTGGAGCCATTTTTAATTGGCTGACCAGCATTACTAAAGAAGGCCTGTATTTTTAAGGACAAGAAGACTAGAACAGGATACTTTCACCAGACCATGAATGAGGCGTGTGGACATTTTGTGTCAGAGGCAGTCAGTCCATAAATGGTACTGCGCCCTACGGAGTGATTGATGAACAGAATCAGAAATAATTTTTATTTTGCACGTTCTTACAAGTATTTTCAAAACGGGCACAGCAAACTTGACCATGTTTTCTTAGTTCATAAATACACATGAATCTCCATTGCATCTAGCAGCTGTGAAATTGTAAAATGTTGAATGTTGATACATAACTTCTACACAGAGAACACATGATTCTGCAAAGACCCGACCTCTCCAAAAAAAACAATCCCGACTCACAAGTACTGGACTTTCACTTTATTTGAATTCCTCCTCAAACTTTTCCCCATGGAGCCCACTCCCAAAAAGACAACACAATATACGTGCCAGTTTCTGCACATTTGTGTCTGAGCATAAATCACAGAGCTGACACTAAAAATGATCAGTGTCTAATAAAGGTCTAATCAACGTCTCAACGCCACCGTCTCATGCTGATCATTAGCCATATCTGCACAGCATTAAACCTCCCTCTTTTTGTGACAGGCTAAATTATCTACAGCTGTTAGTCTGGATGCTGAAACCTTGACTACACATGCTACACTACACTAGGAAAATAAAAGCATAAAGAAAAGGCAGATGCAATAGGCTGATTAAAGAAGCTACAGCTATGAAACATTACTTGATATTCAATATTATCAACTTTTCTATACAATAAATAATGACTAGCTGTACCAATGACCACGTGACACTAACATTCGGGTTCACTGAACATACGACCTCACGGAAACCCTTTCCTTCTCTGGTTATTCCGTTGCCGTCTCTGTGCTGTCATCACCGAGGAGAACAATTAACAGACGTCCTGCTGATAAACTAATCCCGTACGAACAGGGCTTTAGACTGTGTTCTTATGGTGGTGTGATCTACACCATACTGCCTCATACCAGTAACTTTACCACTTCTGATTTTAATAAGACAATAATGATGTGAAGTTACCAAATAATACACATCCACAGAGGGGACTCTTACCATCTCCAGCTGGTCCATGAGCTTCACCAGGAACTTACGGCATTCTGGGGATTTACTGTCCAGTTTCATCCCTGTCTGCATGGCATAAAGACGACCTGGAACACATGAAACACACGTGACCAACAAGACTTCTTAAAGAGCTACTTAACCATTGCCTGAACGAATCAGTTAATAATGATGGGGGGGGGTAAGGATGGCTCAGTGGTTAAGGAGTTGGGTTATTGATTAGATTGATTAGGGATCTCAAACTGAATCCACAAAGGGCCGTGTGGGTGCAGGTTTTCCTTCCAACCAAACAGAAGCCACACCTCATCCCACCTGTGTTTAATCAATGAATCTAATCAGCGGATCTTGACTTTCAGTAGTGTGGGGCTTCTGCTTGGTTGGAAGGAAAACCTGTACCCACACAGCCCTTTGTGGATCGAGTTTGAGACCCCTGGGTTAGAAGGTCAGGGGTTCAAGCCCCAGCACCACCAAGCTGCCACAGTTGGGCCCCTGGGCAAGGTCTTTAACCCATAAATGCCATAAATGTAAATGTAATGAGAATAGTGAGATTTGAAACACAGTGGAAGTATACAAAATGGGAAAGTTGTCAGTTTTTTATCCCTGAACTAAGCTAATCAGGAATAAAAACAAAACTGACAAATTTCCCCCTCCATCTACCTCAATTGTGTCTCGAATCTCACTATTCTCATTATTAAGCACTAACACTAACCGACTTTCCTATTACAGCTGAAATAAATAAAAAAAACCTCTCATGTCACATTCAAACCTACTGAAAGCTCTGATTTGTGCTCTGGATTTGTTCGATTAGTAAATATTTTTTAATTGAATGCAAGGTCAAATTTTTCATTTTGAGATGCAGTTCATGACATCAATCACAACGACAGAGGAAAGAGTGAAGACAATCAGTGAACACCTCAGTGAAATCAGTGAACAGTTAATATCAACGCACATCACATAATGTCACACATTTATTAATTACTAATACTACATTTACTAAATTCACTACAATTCTTATTCTAAAACTATTAACAGAAAGTCTACATACATAAAACTTGCTGAATAAAAGCCTTTAAGCCATCGGTGAGAACATTTATCATAAACATTTGTTTTGGCTCCACAGGGACAACATCCACTAATGAAGACAAAGCCGTTTACCTCCCACACACTCATCAATTTAAAAACACACCGGAATGAAATGTTCCCAAAGGAAATTAAGAAGTTGCGGCTTTTTTTTTCTAGCTTGCACGACCTCTGTGTACTAGTCCACAGTGTCCAGTGTCCAAGTGTAGGCCACAATACAGACTACATGTATGCACCAGGAAAGGGGGGGGTGGACATACTCAAATACAGGTTAAACCAGAGAGGAAATTCTAAATCTGTTATATTTCTTTGCATCTGAAAATGAATTACATTTCAACCAGTGCACTTCGGTCCTACTTCATGCTCATGTTCTGAACAAGCTCCATAACTTATTTTAATTGATCTCCTGCGATTTATACAACGAGTGTTGTATAAATGTTATTTCCTGGCCCTTTAGGAACAGCGGGTACACCGAGCATAATAAATAATAAATCCAGTTATTGTACTGGAATAACCTGGAAAATTTGAGAACATGATTTAAAAATAGTAACTGTTATAGCAGGTGTGATATGTGGCTGAGAAAGCCTGTTCGGGAGAACTGAGGTTACGGGCCAGAGCTGTCTGTGTTGTCTGTGTTTACTCCCAGGCCTCCTGTCAGCCTTTTTATAGACACGCCCCAACACCCCCTTCACTCTGCCCACATCCCGGGCTGCTCCGAATGGAATCCAGTAAGCAAGCGCTCAGCGCACTCAGATGTTTTCCCAGTGAGCAGTGAAATATTGGCTGTCCTTAGTTAAGTCAGACTTACAACAAATAAACCATTCGTCGCTTTTCTAAGATGAAGACCGTTTCTAATCACATGAAATTACTAGGGTTCCTCATGGACATCCAGAGAGCACATCCAATATAAAGCCATGAACTGACTCAAATGGCCAGCTTTAGGTAACGAGCGAACAGCAGCAGTGACTGCTCAGCTGAGAAACTCAAGAGAACTCAGCAAAGCCAAGCAAATCAGTAAAAGCTAAATTTCAGGTGTTTATAGACTTATAATTCTGATATCAAGCAGCCGAATGGCCGGGTGGCCAAGACCACAGGTCAGAGTAAAACACTTCCCCTGGTCACAATAGATTTGTGTGGGCAGGAATCAGAGGCAGGATCCTGGAATAAAGGAAAAGCATTTCAGTCTTCTAATACCAACCATTAGAGGTCCAGTCTTTACTACCGGACAGTTAAAATGTAAGAAAACACAACGGGGGTGTGCTCTTATAGGATGGATTTGATTCTTTTCCTATAACAGGACATCCCCCAATGGTTTATTCTGTTTATTTCACAAGACTTTGCCAACACTCACACGTTTTTATTTATTACAGAGTGACAGGTCGTTTTATGTTGTGGTTTACTAACTGGAACAGAATAGTGGTCAGTGTGAGGGATCAGAGATGACTCAGACTTGACTTGCATGTTGTCTGAGTCACAACCTGACCGCATTTAAATTCTACACAGAAAACATGTTCTGTTCAAGCCTAATGAACATAATCTAATAAATGAGGAACGCCAATAGGAGGTGGGCACTAGGATCAAGAAAAAAAAGCTGTGGGAGCAGATAGTTTGTACTGTCCTGCAAAGTGTTGAGTTTGAAGCTTTTTGGGGCAAGGAAAGGCCACATACATTAATCAGGACCAACTAATGCATTTCCTTAAGCTGCTCCTATTCCTTGGGGTCGCCACAGCGTATCTCGGTCTGGCATAGTTTTTACGCCGGATGCCCTTCGTGACGCAACCCTCCCCCTTAAGTGGGGCTTTGGGATAGAGTTGAGCAGTGGGTTGGGTTGACCTGTTGGGGCTCAAACCCCCGACCTTCTGACCCTCAACCTGGAGTCCTAACCTACTGGGCTACCACTGCACAATCAGGACCAACTAAGTTCCTGAAAATATCAAGGCTAAGTGAACACTATAATCACTGCAGGAAGGGGGAAGACTCTTTATGCAGGTGGAATTGCCCAAAAGTGCTGATACTGATGGACCAATCAACATTCTCCAAGCCCAACACTGATTTGTAATTAACCACATACAGACAATGGCCATTCTGATCAGTGGGCGGGGCAAGATAATACAACACTTATCGACTCAGGCATAAACACAGGACATAATTTACATCAGATGATCAAAACCAATGCTGAAAATAACTCCTGGTAAGCTTTTGTGACCAACAGATACAGCACTTTGCAAAAGTCCTAGGCACCCTATTGTTTTTAGATTCAACTTTGGTTATTGATAGTTTTTTTGTTTGCTTTTTTAAGTTCTACATTATTGAATGAGTACAAATGATTTTATATTTCCAAACGTTGCAAGCAAAAAAAAGATGCAAGTGTGACAGTCAAAGTCTCCAGAAGAGCTGTGGCAGATTCTCCAAGACGCTCAGTAAAACCTAAAAGCTAATTACTCTACAGTACGCTGCAGAAGTCTTAGGCACATGCAAAGCCTCGCTGTAAAACAAAGACGCCTTCTATGTTATAATAATGAAGATGTTTCTACATAAAAGAAAACACTACTAAATAAAGTGCATTAAACAGTAATAAACTACAGGAAGTCAGTATTTATGGTGCCTTTTTCTTAAACAGTGTTCCCAGCTACAACGTGTGCAGCTTTATTTTATAAGGAAATGAGCTTTTAAGTTTTACTTAAGTGTCTTGGAGAACCTGACACAGCTCTTCTGGAGACTTTGACTGTCACACTTGTGTCTTTTTTTTGCATGCAAAACCCAGCAGCCTTCATTATGTTTTTAGTCTGAAAAGTGCTCTGTTGTGTAACGTGTTGCTTTCATTACTGACATACAAACATTTTTTTGTACTGACTCAATAATGCAGAACTAAAAAAACATCAATAACAAAAGTTGTACCTAAAAACAACAGGGTACATATAACTCTTGAAACCGAAACGAGACAGAGCTGCAGGTTACGTTTCTATCTCTTACAAGAATGAGGGGGTGAGGGGTATCTACCTGAAATTAACCACAAGCTCTGTGCTGACAAAGGTTACACAGTGAGAACTGTCTTACAGTGTGACTGTCTTTTGGTCTAATAAAACACATGGTGCAGAAAAATAAAATATGCTAGCAGGACACATAGTGTCATTGTATCCGAAGCACAATGGCAAACTTGTGAAAATTTCCGGGTGCTAAAGCCGAGTTGAGTTTGTGAGTAAGTGAGTGTGTGAGAGAGTGAATTAAAAGTCAGGTCCATGAGATGCTTCACATCCAGAAACCATCCATGTGAACAAACATTACGAATATTTTTTCAAAAAGGCACACCTCAGCAAAACGGCATGATATTTTGGTGCGAGTCCAGCACAAGGTTGACGTGGAACAGACGTGTTGTGCTGCGGGGACGAGACATCTGACATCTGCAGCACGGAATGCCAGCCTACTCCCTGCTCTTCCTAATACAACGATCTTATTATGCGGCTTGGGCTCGGCTCCAGAGCTGGCTCGAGTCCAGAGGAGCAGGAGGGAAACAATGTGAACTATTGCTTTAGAATTAGTCTATAACATCCGGTACAAAATCGTCTCGAAGAGATTTACAATTTCTGTAGTTAATTAGTCCAGTCGGTTTGCCATAAACCTCAAAGGATTGGGCCAGATCGCGGAAAAGAATTTTGGACTGCCATAAATGACAAATGAGCCGAGCTGTAGACACGAAACCGGCTAACACCACCACACGAGCTGCATTACACAAGAAAACAGGCGTCAGGATTCATCTCTCACGGCATGCCATGATGCAGCTTCATTTGTCTAAACTTTCTTTTTACTTCAGATGGTTTTAAAGTCAAAAGTTGCACCGCGGCAGCTGTACCGGGACATTACTCATTTGCCAATGCTGACCTCATGTGGCAAGGCAGCATTAGCCAACTTTTCTACGAAGGCAAGCGCTTTAAAGTGCTTCAGCCCTGGAGACAAGATGCTCTTCCACCATATGACTTATTTTTTCCCTGTGATGGATCCAACACCAAGTCATAGCAATATCAATAGCTGCTTTTCTTGGGAAGAATTTTTAATGGCTTTCAGGCTTTACCCAATTTGTAGTACTGCCTCGACACTGTACACACTTTCACACCGTCTTCTGCACGTCATTATAGCCTAAATATTCAAGTTCAATTCTTATTTAAAGCTAAAGTGATGACCATGCACTTATATTCTCACAGACCAGTGTTCTGCGTCACCACAACTAATTCTAGGCTTCTAATTCTTGGCAGGAAGTCCAAAGCCATGGACTGGATTTTCTCCAATCTCAACCAATTGATTCCAGTTGCAAATTCGGGATGTTTGTAGCCGGTAGTGGCTTTCACTGCACAGCAGGCAACTGCTTTAAGACCACACGTGAAGCCTGGCTTCGTCTAAAACCTCTAAATGGCTACCGAAGTGTGTAAATTGTTCATCAGGCTTGATGAATTGTAGTCAATCAATTCATCAGATCAGATCTCTCACTGCAGTAGTGTGTTGTCTGGGCGTTAACGTCATACTGTTTTCCGTAAATGGGACAGACTGAGGAGGAAGAACGATTACCGCTCAGAGTGTGCGAGACCATTTTGAGGCACGTCCAGAAGCCATGCCTTTCTGGGAGTGTACACATGTGCACACCCCTCAGCGTTTATTGGACAGTGCTCTCTTTGTTTGCGCCACCTCTAGACGCATAAATGCTTATAATGACCGGCAGCTCTCGCAAGCGTTTGAAAGAGTAATGAACCGTTTCATTCAAATATGCACACCAGTAAACAAATGGAGTCTGCTGTGTTTCCTAATACTGCCTGAATGATATGCATGTGCGTAAACTGAAAACACAAAAACACATTGCAGCCTTATGAACGTAACTGTGGGCAACAACACTGCTCTATTACAAACAATTCACTTAAAGTGACAGTTTCCTGAAATGTCTGTGACATTCTTTTGGTCAAAATATCACATGGATTAATCACCACATTTACCCCGCCCCCCTCTGCTACAGGGTGTACCCATTGACATATTACATAGATGCCACATTGGCTGATGGGAGGAACATCAACATGGCACCGTATTGTTTGGGCCAAGACTGCCTGTTACGACCTACGTGGAGTACAAAAAAGTTCCGCCTGTAGTTTTAGCTATAATCACTGCTACCTAGGCTTACAGGAACCGAATTACTGAATTTATATGGTGGAAAATAATTCACTGTCGTAAAGTAACCACATTCCCGCAACATCCTGTGTGGTACTGATCCAGGTTGTAAAACTGGTAAAGTTCTTAGCACAGATATACAGATATTCAAATGGAAGGCAGTATCATCCCATTGAGCCCATTTGTGATGTCACAAACAGCTCTGATTCCGAACGGAGCGTTTAAGCCCGTGTTTTTGAAATAGGCAGCCCACAAAAAAACTGAATGGGTTGTTATGTTTTAAAGCTTGTAGATCGGCAGGCACTCCAGATACCCAGGTGTATATGCACAAAACCTGAAAAAAAGTGACTTTCATGATAAGTCATAATATTTCCCCTTTAAATAATGCAAGGTGAGGGTGAGGGTGTGTGTATATACGAGGCGAACCGTTTTGGTATGGTGTGGAGAATCGATTCCAAAGCTTTAGTGTTTAGAAAACACAAGACATGGTATCAGGGTGTGAGAATGTATTAGTCAGTGGATGAATAGTGAATTATAATAGAAATAATAGTGAATTATAGTCAACAGTGTGACCTAATGGGGGTGGGGTGGGGAAAGTGAACAATCACATGAGTGAAGACTCAAAGTGACAAAAGAAACATCTCTGAGTCATGTGAGCCACGTGATTGTGTGGAATGCAGGACACACACACCCGCACACAGCCAGGACACACACCATGCAGGATGATTCAATACTGATTCAGACTACATGGGAATTCCTTATAGGAACTTCCTGACTACTGAATACTAACGAATTCATAATAACATGAACTTACACAACGTGTAGACATGTTTCTAAACCCTGTTCAACTACCAGATCTGCTGGATTGTTTAAAGCTGACTTGTATCACGTAAGAAAGCAGGTAAAGAAAGGAATCGGGTAGTGAACCGAGTCCTGGAGCGATTCCGTAGTTCAGACTGAAAGAGTAAACCAGGCACTTACAGTAATACGCTACGACCGGGTCTCTTTTCTCGTGTTCCAGCGCTGTCCTGTAGTGATGCTGGATAGCTTTTAATTGCGGTGGGACAGCCATAGCGCTACAAAATGTCCAGTAACGCTCCAACAGGACCGGACAAAAACAAACCGGAGAAGGAGTCACTTCCGGGTTTGGTGATTCAGGAAGTGGGCTGGTGCGCTGATTCGTGACGTCAGCGCTCCCTGTAGGCGCGGAGGATACACAGTACTGAATCTGACTAGCATAGAGCAGCTAGCCTTCAGTCTTCAGAGCCTTTACTGAAGTAAAAGTACCAACAGAGCCATGTAGAAACACTCCATTACAAGTCTCGCATTAAATAAAAGCCTACTTAAGCAGCAAAATATAGTTTTACTTTAAAGTATTAAAGTAAAAGTACTGTTTTGGTCCCTTTGACTGATATATTATAATAAATGACATCACAGATGATTAATACTGAAGCTTCAGTATGTAAGCAGCATGTTACTGTTGTAATGAGTCAGTTGTAACAAGCCTGAATTTTGTTCTTTATTATCGTTTAAATTCCAGTGAATGCCTATATTAAGAGCATGTTCCCCACATACTTGGTTGTTTGTCTGAGTAATCCAATTAGTCTTTACCTGGGCACTGAATTTGGTAGACAGCCTCTTCTAGCCAAGGCCCAGTTGATACTTTTCTCTCAGGCTTCTTCTGGTGGCTACTTGACTCCCCTCCGGAATCAAGTCTATTTATATTGAGCTCAT
This sequence comes from Leptodoras praelongus, assembly GCA_028564905.1. Taxonomy (NCBI): domain Eukaryota; kingdom Metazoa; phylum Chordata; class Actinopteri; order Siluriformes; family Doradidae; genus Leptodoras; species Leptodoras praelongus. The sequence goes on along the minus strand of JAOTRJ010000027.1, from coordinate 5,131,639 downwards.
ACGACAATTTTATTAGCACACAGGTGAACTCATTTCTTGCTTATTCCTTTTCAGGGTCACAGGAGAGCCGGTGCCTATCCGGCAGCATAGGGCGCAAGGCAGGAACTAGACAGGGTGCCAATCCATCATAGGGCGCACACACACACACACACTCACTAGGGCTGCTTTAGAGACACCAATCAACCTAACGTGCATTTCTTTGGACTGTGGGAGGAAACCGGAGTACCCGGAGTAAACCCACGCGGACACGTGGAGGACATGCAGACTCCACACAGAAAGGACCCAAACCGCCCCACCCGGGGATTGAACCCGGGACCTTCTTGCTGTGAGGCGACGGTGCTACCCACCGAGCCACAAGCGAACTCAACTCCACTTCACTTCACTAATTATGTCATTATTTACAGGATTCACAACAATTAGAGTGACTTCTCCTGCAATCACATGATTTTTAATTGTAAATAATTTTCCAAGCCATATTGACTTTGACCATTTTTTCACTATTCATTTATATTATGTTGATTCATGACATATATATAACCAGAGTTATGTCCATTCCAGTGAGCCTTGAGAATAAAAATATAATATCCTGATCAAAATCATCATATGTGGGTAGAAACTTCAAGAAAATAAAAATACCAGAACCTCAGAGAGGTTTCCACAACACACAAACCTGTTTTAAGCACCTCAGAGAGGTTTCCACAACACACAAACCTGTTTTAAGCAGAATATGGCAAAAAAAATTATAGTCAGGAGGTTCGCCCAGCTTTTTTATTTTGTACCAAATAAACAAATCACAGATATGACATAAAACATTTTTTGTTTAATAGCTAAACAGCTGACTTTGTGAAACATACTGTACCTCAAACAAATGAAACAAAATCATTTTAATTATGGAGAGGGAAAAATAATATTGAGGAAAAAATTACGGAATCACTAACAAAAAAAATATCACAGTTATTACTTTATTGCTCCTGCTTGGGCTTTTTTGATGGCCTGATTGCTTCAAGGCATGCACTTCACTAATGAAAATACATCAATATTCTCCATCAAGCTGGTACTGTCAATAGTGATTGACAGATCAATTTCCATTAAATTTCCACCATAACTTTTTCATTTGAGTGAGATCCAGACTGTTTGCTGGCCATGTCAATGAGCTGATTTGTCTTTCTTGAAGAAAAGCTTTAACACTCTTTGCTCTATGGCAAGATGCATCATCATCATGCAAAATTACTTCATCATCACCAAACCTATCCAGGAAAATTGACTCAATTTGAGAAAATTTGACTCTAGGCTAGATAACATTTGGTTCCTCAGATTCCTTGTTTTTTATATTTCCTGTGTATTTCCATTGATTCATTTGGCAGTTCTCTTGTCGGGACCATGTTTCCTTTCAATTGGCCAAGTTTATTTCAATTCAAGTCCAACAGCTTCTTAAGGTCTGTAAGCACTCTCTTTTAACTGCTGACCGATTGTATTTTAGACTTATGTCTTGTAGACTGTATTTGTTTTAGAAATGCAAAGGTTATTTCATAAGTTTTGCCTCTGGTTTTTACGCCGGATGCCCTTCCTGATGCAGTCCTCCCATTGTCTGGGCTTGGGGCTGGCACTGTGTGTGCTTCGCTCATCTTGGTGGCTGGGTTGACCGGCGGGTTGGGGGCCTTGCTCAAGGACCCAACAGTATCAGCCCTGATGTCAGGGCTTGAACCCCCAAGTTTCTGATTGAGTCCTAATCTACTGGGCTACCACTGCCCCAATAAATATGCCATTAATATAAATATTTTAATTTAGTTTATTTGAGGTATGTTTCACAAAGCCAAGAATGTGCAACTATCAAACAATAAATGTTTTTTTATCATATCCGTGTTATTTTTGTTTGCTACGAAGTTGAAATAAAAACTGGATCTTCTAGATGTGGTGATTCCATGTTCATAACTTGAACAAATTAAGAGAGTATGGAGAAAAAATACTTGTTTCTTGTTTTTTGATTAATAAGTATAATGTCACTTCAGTGTATGTCTGGACAAAGATAAGACTGAGATTTATTAAACAGATCTCAGGAAAATATAAAATGTAAATCAACTTCAATTCACTTGAGAACCCCATTATCCTGATTTCTTCTCCTTTCAAAACTATTTGCTGCTCTCAGTGTTGAGTCTCGTTGTGTTTCTGGTATATCTTGTGCAAAATCACAAATTAAATAGAAATGTTCCTACCTGAATGAACACCTTAGGTCTTATTTTTGTTACATTTTGTTATTATTTTTTTTACTGAATGTAGTTTTTTTACTTTGTAAATCATGTGCATCATGCAACATTAAATATTTTAGACCTGCAGGATAACATTTATATATACATTGGAGGATAATCTTTTTTTTTAATCATGGTTCTTATACATGGACAGCCTGTTTCATTTTTTATGTAAGTGATATTTAGAAATAGTGAAAATTCAACCAACATGCAGTTTGAAGGATCTGGATATGTGCTAATCCAATGACCTGATTCTTATAACAGTTGTAACTTCAGGAAGTAGCTCATTGTTGTAAACATTCTACTTTAATGATTCAAGGAACCTAAAACAGACTTCTAGGCTTCAGTGCAACCCAATGTATCTTTGGAAGTGTGCTCTAAGATGTCCAAAATGCCCTTTGTGAAACTTGGAAGGACACATAACGACGTGTTCCTCGTGTGAGATTCTGAGAAGCCTGACCAGGCTAGTTCTCCCAGGGAGGCCGGATCTCTCCAGCGGCCGGAGTCATGTTCCAGTGAGAGGTTATTTTAAGGGTCTCTTCTGTCACAGCTGTTGTCTCCGGCACCACAGTGCTACTGGAATTTCCTCACCTTTTTCTCTCTGGTACGTTTGGACGAACTGCTCCATTAACCTCTCTTCCTCTTTGGACAGAAGAGCTACAGATTTTGTAAGTGTTGTTTAAAACTTTCCATAGCAAACCTTTAAAAGGTGTACCTTATTCTTATGATGTTGTATTGTAGTGTGGATATTGTTGCTGTGATAGTTGTTTTTTTACTCTCACTGAGGCGTGACAGTGTGTCTCTTGTCTGTATATTGGAATGAATTCATACCTACTGTATAGACAGGACATTAAAACTCAAAAGAAACATGGTCAGGATTTAATGTTGCTTGAGTCTGCATTACTAATCTTCAGTTTTAAATTTTATTTATACAATTAATTCCTATTTAGGACTGTGAGTTAGGATAAACTAGGGAGTCTGAGTCACTGAGGGAATCTTTTTTCCATATTTAGAAGCTCTATAAATAGATCTGGGTGTTTGGACCGTGGGCCATGTGGCTGAGTGGTGCTGGGTGAAAGAAAAGGGGGCCTGTAATGTGATAAGCAATAGCAGTCCTGAAGCAGTAAAGCTGCAGGATAAACAAAGTGTCAATTTCTCTAAATTCAGTGGCGTTTATATGAACAAGCAGTTCAAATAAAGGTGCTGTAGGACCTGTTTAAACCTTTAAGCTTTCTTGTACATTTCTTGTACATCGTTTTCATTGCAGTGTCAGAAAATGCAAATACATGGGATTATTTCTTACATTACATTACATACGGCAAGTTCTCACAATTTCAAAGCAGTTTAATAGTTGGAGCATATGAGATGGGTCATAGCAAAGTTTCATTTATGAACATTTCAAGGGTGTAGCATTGATAGCAGTGTGGCTGTACAAAGGCTCTGGATGAACGTCACCAGTGTCATGTGATAGGTGTGCAACACTGCCTTATTAACTGCTATACCAGTTTTTCTGGTGCTTCAGTGTATATTTACATTTACATTTACAGCATTTGGCAGACACCCTTATCCAGAGTGACTTACATTAATCTCATTTATACAACTGAGCAGTTGAGGGTTAAGGGCCTTGCTCAGGGGGCCCAACAGAGGCAGCTTGGTGGTGGGGCTTGAACTCCCAACCTTCAAGTCAGTAACCCAACACCTTAACCACTGAGCCACCCCTGACCCCATATATGCCACTATAAAATCTACCATACTCTCAAATGACTTTTTTCAGAAATATTTTCAGGACAGGAGTATGGGATCTAATGTAAAATATGTCAGAATTGCCTCATTTCAGTCTCATTGCTTTCATTTCATCCTCTCCAGTTCTGACATCAAGCAGGACATAGATAGAACTTTTCTCCTAGGCCTGAACGTATTTGTCACAGAGCATTTAACATTTAACAATGTGTTTACCAGATAATGGAGAGCAGTTCTCAGCCATCTGCTGATGCCAGCGACCAGGTCAGTGGTGTTGAGGAGAAACCTATGGACCCGATGGTGGTCTTCAGCAGGCAGTTGGAGGACATCATCAACACATATGGTTCTGCATCTAGCCTGATGGAAGAGAAGATCTCCATGTTGGAGAATGATGAAGAGAAACTGGAAGAGGAGACCATGGCCAAGGATTTGGCGGCTAACGCGGGGGCGAGCGGCAGCCCAGCAGAGACAGAACAAACAGCCAGTGTGCTCCTTGAAGGACTTGGTAAGGAACATGCATTCTTTTAGCATGAATTATTAACTTTAATGGAGAATAATGTGCCAGTTCAATCATTTTAGTGAGTGGTGTCGGTGTTTAAGAAAAAAACCCTAAGGCTAGAGTTTGCTTACAGAGATCCAACAGTTGGCCTGTAATTACATTAACATTTTTTTAGAATTGCCAATATTTTCTTGAATCTGATCCATTTTACTTGTAATGGTGTAGTAAAGCCATCAAACTGTAGATAAACATTCTTAATTTTTGACATAATTGCACATACAGTGTACTGTATATACAGGGCATATGTAGCCAAAAAAGACATACAGTACAGTGTAAGTATACTGTATATTATCTTATACAATTGAATAGAACTAATCAAACTATTGACTAGAGGAAATGTCTTTAAGTTACACAAAAAAAACGTTCCTTCAAATGAATAGTACTGTCAGTTTCCTTTTCTTGGCTGACAGGAGTGACACTCTCTGTGGTCTTCTACAGTTGTGGGCCATCCTTCTCAGGGTTTGATGTGTGCTCTGAGATGCCTTTTACGGTTGTAGAATAGTTACTTGACTTACTGGAGCCTCCCTGTCAACTCAAACCAGCCTGCCTATTCTCCTTCCACAGAACTGCCTCTGTCTAGAGATGAGCAGTTTCTTAAATACTCAAATAAGTGGATCTGGCACCAACAAGAAGAAATGTTCTCTTCGTTATGATGTTTGATGTGAACATTAACTGAAGCTTGGAACTTAAACCTGATTGTAAAGTGAATTTGGTGTCACTTTACTTACAACTACAATGCAAAAACCATATGAAACAACCTGAACTAGGGCAAAATGTTCAAGCATGTACTACTAAATTGACCAAGGTGTGGATGAGTGTGTGAATGCTGTGAGTGAGTGAAAGCTCCAGATCCACTGCAGCTCTGACCAGGATGGAGTGAATGAACGAATACTCTTATTGTATGTGCATGTTCACTATACACACTTATTCGTTACAATTTAAATATACACATACTGCAGCAGAAAACCATCAGGAATGCAACTGCCATGACACTTCCTACCATTAAACCCATGGTTGTTTCATTCTGACTTTTACATTCCAACATGTGCTCATTTCACTTATGTCCTGCACCACGTATTCACTGGTTTGCTTTGTTTGTACAGGTGAGGAAGCTTTGCTCCTGCTGCAAAGCCTAAAAAATCTCATCTCACCGGAGGAGAAACTGGAGACTGTGCTGAGGAAATATGCAGAGCTGGTAAGTGTCAAGCCCCAAGAAACGAAGCATACAGCTTCCACTGAGAAGTTACAGCAGCCAAAAGCAAGTTAACGCTGGTCTAACAACAGGAGAAACAGGCATGATTTCCAAAAGAAATGGCATTCTCCCTTACAGGAGAACAAATGGCACAAAGTGATTATACACAAAAGTTATAAAGTCTGATTATACAAGGTTCAACAACTGACTATAACACAATCCTGACTGGCATGGACTAAATTCAATTCAATTTTATTTCTAAAGCGCTTTTAACAATGGGCATTGCCTCAAAGCAGCTTAACAAAGACAAAAAATCAGGACATGGCCTATAGACCTTGTCCCCAACAGCTATCCCTAATGAGCAAGCCTGGTGGCGACAGTGGCAAGGAAAAACTCCCTCAAATGATAAGAGGAAGAAACCTTGAGAGGAACCAGACTC
>JAOTRJ010000027.1:5066829-5079292 GCA_028564905.1 Leptodoras praelongus | reverse complement strand
ATGAATGAACTAGTTTTGATGCCTTCAGTGAGAATCTACAATGTAAATAGTCATGAAAATAAAGAAAACGCATTGAACTGACTGTTTATCATGTGCACTTTTTTTTTTAAATGATGTGATGTACATATAGTGTGTTGTATAAAAAGTTGATAAGGGTGCACATCATGGAGCTCATTTTTCCCCCCCTAAAGATGCTAAAAAGACCCTAAATATACACCAATCAGTCATACCATTAAAACTACCTGCCTAATACTGCATAGGCCGCCCCTGTGCACCAAAACAGCTCTGACCCATCAAGGCATGCACTCTAAAAGACCTCTAACAGAATGCTTTGGTATCGGAGCCTCCAAGGATCTGATATGTTGTCCAGCACATCCCACTGATCCTCAATCAGACTGAGATCTGGGGAACATGGAGGCCGAGTCAACACCTTGAACCCTTTGTTATGTTCCCCAAACTGTTCCTGAACATTTTTTTGTTGTATTTTTTTGCAGAGAGCATCATCCTGAAAGAGGCCACTGCCATTAAGGAATAACGTTTCCATGAAGGGGTGTACTTAGCCTGCAACAATGTTTAGGCAGGTGTTATATGTTAAAGGAACATCCACATTAATGCCAGGACCCAGCGTTTACCAGCATTGCTCCATGATCCAGTTCTGATAATCATGTGCCCACTGTAGGAGCTTTCAGTGGTGTACAGGGTCAACATGGACACTCTGACTGGTCTGCAGCTACACAGCCCCAAACACAGTAAGCTGTGATACACTGTGTGTTCTGTCACCTTTCTGTTATTACATTTTTCAGCAATCTGTACTACAGTAGCTCTTCTGTAGGATCAGACCAGACAGTCTAGCCGTCACTCCCCATGCACATCAATGAGCCTTGGGTGCCCATGACTTTCTTGGACCACTATACTATACTGGGAACACCCCACAAGACCTGCTGTTTTGGAGATGCTCTGTCTCCCATTCGTCTAGCCATCACACTTGTCCTCATGCTTGTCCATTTTTCCCTCCTTCCAACACCTCAAATTCAATAACTGACTGTTCACTAGCTGCCAAATATATCCCACCCATGGACAGCTGGAATTATATCGAGATATAATCACTGTTATTAACATCAGTCAGTGGCTTTAATGTTATGGCTGAAGCGGTATGAATGTCTATCAGTAAACTATTTTAACTCAGTGGTAACTCATTTTTCACACCTTATACTCTTTTTGTAATATCGAACAGCATGACAGCATTAATATACACTCATGGTGTACGCTCTGTGGCGCTTTGTTTGGGTATCCCTAAAACAAATCAACAAAAAAATAAAAGTAATTAATAAATAAATAAAATCTTCTAATGTCACATACCTCAAGGAGGAGAGGACCAAGAGCCTCCTTCTCCACCATGCCCTGACTGCTGGAGGACACATCACTCTTCTGCACCTCGTCATCAGGGGACATCAGAGCTATTTTCTCTGTGGACACACAGAACATTCCAGCATAATATGTGAACCACTAACCCATAACATATAACATTTAGAGTAAAAGAAATCTAGTCAATTCCAACAATACAAATATAAAAAATATATATATATATATATATATATATATATATATTTTTTTTTTTTTTTTTCCCTCAATTTTTGCAGCACTTTACTCAAGGATAAACACATCACATTTGCCCCACACTCACCATCTACTGAAAGGGGACCAGGTTAAAGCAAAACACAAGACAATTCACCTACTGCCCCTCTAGCGCAGAAGCAGTTCTGGGTTGAAGCCAACCACAACAAGAACTTCAGTCACTCAAAAAAAAAAAAAAAGACTGCAAAGGAAAGCAAAATCCACAATGCTGGTGCTTATGTTACCATCAAACTCAAAAACTTATATGATGTGTTAGTGATTATTCTGTGGCCAAGGCGCTTGACCTTGCCATTCATCTTCCAGATCAAAGCCGTTAAACTGCCATGCGAATGTGGCCTCTTCCAAAACCTGGATAGAGTGGAGGCTCAAATCTGTTTGTTTTGGATTTTATTCTGAGCAATCACTCCTTGAAGAAGCCTCTAAGTTTAGATGCAGAATTTTGTGTGCGTTGCCGTGTGCCATATTTACACGCATAATAGCAATGTAGCTTTCGAAACACGGTCGAATGTGTGCGAGGCGCTCTGCGTTGGAGTTACTTGTTGTGCTGGTAACAGGAGTGTTTTAAGTGGGGTCAAAGGCGGAACAGTAAGGAGACATGCAATGGGACACAGCACAAGTGACAAATGGGGTGTGAAGAATGCAAACCAATGGGTTTAACCACGACCAGCTGCAATGAAGGAGTGGTAGCAGGATTACTCTTTCAATACTGTCACATGTCCTGCTAAGAGAAATGAAAGAGGGCCGCTCAGAGAACCCTGGGGCTGAGAGAGCCCTAGAGATCAGAGAACACAGGGGCCCCAGAGAACCCTGGGGCTGAGAGAGCCCTAGAGATCAGAGAACACTGGAGATCAGAGAACACAGGGGCCCAGAGGAAACAGGGGTCCAGAAAAGTCTGGGGCCGAGAGAACGCTGTGGCCGAGAAAACATTGGAGTCGAGAGAACACTGGGGCCCAGAGAACACTGGGGCCCAGAGAACACTGGAAATCAGAGAACACTGTGGCCGAGAGAACACTGGAAATCAGAGACTACTGTGGCCGAGAGAACAGTGGAAATCAGAGAACACTGTGGGCGAGAAAACACTGTGGCCGAGAGAACACTGGAAATCAAAGAACACTGGAAATCAGAGAACACTGGCCGAGAGAACACTGTGGCCGAGAGAACACTGGAAATCAAAGAACACTGGGGCCGAGAGAACACTGTGGCCGAGAGAACACTGTGGCCGAGAGAACACTGGAAATCAAAGAACACTGGGGCTGAGAGAACACTGGGGCCAAGAGCACACTGAAACTTGAGAACACTGTAGCCGAGAGAACACTGAAAATCAAAGAACACTGGGGCTCAGAGAACCCTGGGGCCGAGAGAACACCGGGGCCCGAGAGAACATGCGGTGCTGTATGTGTGTAAGGTCGGTGATGCTGTGTGGATTACATACCGCTTAGTTGTCCACAGCATGCAGCCGTCACATGGAACAGATTCACAATAGCGAACTGAATCGCCAAAAGCCCGTTGTCCCAACACCAGCACTACTGTGTCAGCCCTGCAGCATGCAATACCTGATCCCCACGAACAGCGGGAAAAAGTGCTATGTAGTGTACAGAAGGTATAACCTGTTCCATGCTCTCTCTTATAAACACTATCTTTTTCTTCCTCATACAACATGCAATGAAACCTGGGCTGCTGATCCAATACAGTAGCTTATGTCACCCTTGTGTCACCATTTTGCTCTTTTCCCCTCCCCCCTCCTCCCACCTTTCAGCCTCTCCCTCCCAGTCAACACAGTGACAACACTCTAAAGTCTAAAGTTGGGTCTGGATTTGAAAGTTGAACAAACAAACAAGCTGACCACACGGCCCTAAAGCAAACCTACGCCAAATTATTCTAAGCAAGTAAAGCTAATGTTCACTGGAACTAGTGACTTATCATTTCATGTTCGGGATGGACATCATCTGGGGTGTTTCAGAGGCTGTGCCTAAATGTCAAGGAAACAGAACTCAGCACATGACGGCAAAAAATAAATAAATAAACGCTGTTCTTAAAGCAGCCATGACATTTGTGGGTGATCTAATTCATACAGAGAAATCACACAGCAACTGAACATAAAAATAAAAGAAAAAAAACCTACTGAAAAATGGCCCAAATAGCAGAATAGTCTACAAAGCTAAATTATTTCATTAATTAATAAAGAGCTTGCAACATATGTTTAAACAATGAACTTGTTTACATGCTGCATTAACAATAACGTTATATATTTTACAGGTTAAAAAAAAAAATATGGCAATAACATTGCGACTATTAAAGTACAATCTGATGACCAAGTGTGTTTTAATTTCCGCTGTTAAAAAAATGTCCGTATCACAGAACACGTCTGAATCGTATTAAAGACTAAGATTAAAGCATCTCGCTTGATGTTAGGTTGCTAGTTTGGTGCTCGGAGTGAGGAAGTAGCGCATGACTGAACATAGGGGTTAGAGATGAAGAGGCACACAACACCACACAGCACTGCTTTTCAAACATGCCACACTGAAAAGCAAAACCGTTCACTACACGGCTCCTTTGCTGGCAGGAAATGGTACAGTCCATATAAACAAACACAAAACGACTACTAAGCTTTTATTTACATTTACATTTACGGCATTTGGCAGACACTCTTATCCAGAGTGACTTACATTTATCTCATTTATACAGCTGAGCAGTTGAGGGTTAAGGGCCATGCTCAAGGGCCCAACAGAGGCAGCTTGGTGGTGGTGGGGCTTGAACCTCCAACCTTCTATTCAGAAACCCAATACCTTAACCACTGAGCCACCCCTGCCAACTTTTATGGTACGCATTACCATAGCGCCAGGTACAATATGAATACATTGGTATAAATGAACATAATCTATTTATTCTATATCAATATCAATTTGCACAGCCTACAAATTAACCATGGATTATATACACAAATACAAATTGCCACTCTACCTCTACTTAACCGACCATCATCATCCTCATCATCATCCTCACCCTCAATTTCTCCCTGCAGCCTGGTGTAAATCCATCGTCCTCCTCATCCTCGCTCTCTCACATTTTCCCTGCACATCATCTTCCTCATGACTAAACACCATCTCTTCCTCACCTCTGTGCACTAGGAGTTCTCCCTCTGCTTTATACTTCTCTGACGTTCAGTAGATCAAACAGGGATTCGTCTTATTCATAACAGAATAACGCACTATAATTTCGAACAATGACAAACATCCATGCCTGGAGGGTTTGTATACATATTTTGTTTCCAAGTCTGTATTATGTATTATATAGTCTATATAGCAGGTGCTGTAGTTTAGAACTCCATGCAGGAAGAGACTACAGTACTCTGTGCATGCTCTCTAAAACTTGCTGGTCTGCTTTTGGTGGTGGAGGAAAAGCTCCAGAGGCCAGCACATGTCCTAGTGTAACAATGCTGACACCAGAGAGAAGCAAAGCCAGTGAGAGGCCCCTCTCTTGCACAAGGTCAGGGGGTGGTGGAGAGCGGCCATTGGTCATTCTCTCGCACGCCCCTGTGGGCCCCTCCTACCACCATGGTCTGGGGGCTCCAAATGCAAAGTGTCACGAAGGAAGTATCAGTGAGACGTTTGATCCTTGACTCGGATTTAGTACGCGATCAGCCAGTTTAAATACCTTTAGATAAAATACCACCTGTTGCCCCCGAGCGGTCCAGCAGAAAAGCATTTAGCCTGTCTTCTGATGACTGCGAGTTCGAATCTCGATGATGCCACGGCCATCCTTAATGGGAGACGAAGAGAGCAAAACCGCCCGTGCCATCAAGGGATACTCTCGGTCATCATGCTCTCACGGGTCACAGGGACGCAGCCAATAATGTGAGCTCGTTGCATACAGAAGTGGTTATTCTCAGAGTGTGTTATCCCACCTAACACTGCATAAGCATCAGTTTGAAAAGATGAAATGACTGGCTTCATGTGCTTCTTCTGAGCCTTTACCCTGCCTGGATGCTAGATGTTGTATGAAAGAGGAGCGATGCCTAGTGGGTGGGAACTGGACATGTCTAAACCAGAGGGAGAAAAAACACCACCTGTTACACAGAGTGTAGTCCAAATGTTTAATCCTTCTGCATATCCAATGCTCTTTAAGTAAATCCATATATTCCCTAATCTATATCTCAGGCTTTAGTGGGCTCATATTCACAGTAAACCCCACGACGAGATTTACTTCTGCCGGGAAGGAGGGGCGCTGAAATCATCAGTAGTACTACCGCACACCTTACCCAGGCTCCAAACATTTTTCACAAGTATTTCCAGTAGGTAAGAACACATCAGCAGGACGCACGTCAAACTTAAGAGTTAACCGGGGAAATGCGCTGTTTTCAGCTCGGAGAACAGAAAAGCTGAGTGGATAAAGTTTATTGTTCATGCCAATGTCCCAGGTACAGTCGACAAAAACCTGTACACGTGCCTGCTTGCTTCAGACAGGGTGAGTAGAGAGCTGTGGTAGTTGATCCATGTGATATTTTGTCCAAAGAATGTCACAGACATTTCATTAAGACTTCAGGGAACAGTGTTAACATGGAAAGGCGGTATATAACTGTTACCTTTAAGGCAAATGTAGTTCAGGAGACAATCCCTGCCGTCTGAAGCCTGCAGTTTTAGTTTTATAGCTAGAAGAACCTCGCTGGCAAAGTGCACAGTGGACACAGCGGAACAGCAGCCGATCTGTAAATCACTTTGGATACGAGTAAGCACGTACGGGACTGCGGCAATCATTTTCAAAATTGCTTTTTTCTTTTAACGAACCAGACAAATGAAAATGAACCCTGTGTCAACACCACAACAGACCAAAATAAACTCAGGGACCCGAGCTCGTCCGCTAAAGCCTTTCACACGGGCTTCCCGGAACGGATTCTCAACCAGAGATAAATGTCTAGCACTTTTAAAGAGAAAAGCAGAAAAATCCCATTTATCGCTGCTCATCCAAGTTCGTTCCGAACGTCACAGAAAGAAGCCCCGCCTACCTGTACACGTATAACCTAATCTACCGAGAGAATGGAGAAAAACATTACAGAATCACAACACATAATAACACACACACACACAATTCCTCTGTGATTCCTGATGACTGTGTTAATGCAGGAAATCCTGTATTTCAAGTTTACATTTACATTTATGGCATTTGGCAGACACCCTTATGCAGAGTGACTTACATGTATCTCATTTATACAGCTGAGCAGTTGAGGGTTAGGGGCCTTCCTCAGGGGTCCAACAGTGGCAGCTTGGTGGTGCTGGGGCTTGAACCCCCAACCTTCTATTCAGTAACCCATCACCTTAACCATTAATTCATTTATTCATTTGTGAAACTAATTGTTGATGCGAATTAAATTCATAATTACGGCAAAAGTAGATCTGGAGAAATCTTCACAACGTATCCGTGACATTGCACATCACTACACACGTTCCCAAGATCTCCAAACAATCAATATCTGATAAAAGTGAATAACTTAATGAGCAATGTTCAGCGAACACCGCTAACTGTATTGTACTATAGTATGGCCTCTGATCAACTTGCTGCCTTTCTCTGACTCCGAGAGGGTTCATCATGTTTAACAAGTCAGCCCTCGATGCAGAGAGGACGCACTGTAATTCTAATTCCTTCCAAATAACTTTTATTTCTAAACTTCCTTAGCGTGCATGGTCGGTCTGCTGAAATCCACAAGGCTCCTCATTTCCTCATAACAAGCCCGGGCGCTGCTTATCAAATGTGCATGTGCATGAACGGGTGTGTAAACTGAGCATGCGAAGCTTTCTGATGTTCAATTCTGATTTTGTATATATTTCAGTAATTGCAGTCAGAGTATTTACTACAACCCCGATTCCGATGAAGTCGGGACGTTGTGTAAAACATAAATATAAACAGAATACGATGATTTACAAATCCTTTTCAACACTTATTCAATTGAATACACTACAAAGACAAGATATTTAATGTTCAAACGGATAAACTTTATTGTTTTTTTGCAAATATTCACTCCTTTTGATTTTGATGCCTGCAACACATTCCACAACAGTTGGGGCAACAGAAGACTGGGAAAGTTGAGGAATACTCAAAAAACGGATTGTTGAGCACCTGAAGCTGTACATCAAGCAAGAATGGGAAAGAATTCCACCTACAAAGCTTCAGCCATTAGTGTCCTCAGTTCCCAAATGCTTACTGGGTGTTGTTAAAAGGAAAGGTGATGTAACACAGCGGTAAACACGCCCCTGTTTGAACATTAAATATCTTGTCTTTGTTTTTTATTCAACTGAATATGGGTTAAAAAGGTTTTGCAAATCATCGTATTCTGTTTTTATTTGTGTTTTCCCCAACTTCACTGGAATTGAGGTTGTACATTATGATGAAAGCTACGATTGCCATGAAAAAGACTGTAAGTTGTTCGGCTCACTAGAGGTGTAATGATGCGTCAGGATGCAAAAATGTGAAGATTCACGATATCACATGCGCTCTGTTTATAGTGCCATCTATGTATTTAGCGGAGGGCTGTCCACCATCACTAGCACGTCATACGTCATGCTTTTATATAACACTGTTTTCCATCTCTTTAACAGCCTAGCACCTTTTAAAGAGCCAACTTTTAAAGAGGTAGACAGTGTAGCGATAACCACAGACAGGTGGACTACAAGGGCTACCCAGAGCTATGTCTATGCTAGAGTGGGAAATGGCGAGCTTCGTACTCCACACCCTCTTTTCGGGCTAAACGTAGCCGAGGAAATCGGCTGTTTCGGAGTCGGAGCTTGTAAAAGCTAATCACAACATTGCTGTCGTTACGGACAACGCTCGAAATATGAAGGTAGCAGTGAAGGAGGCTGGACTAGAACCACACAAAGTGTTTTGCCCACACTTTAACGCTTGCTTCCCAAGCAGGACTAAACCACGTAAACCGGGTCACTCGGGTGTTGGGTCGAGTGAGGCGCATAGCCGCCTTCTTCCACCGCGTTATTACAGACTCCCCCTGCATAAACTCATCTTTCTTTTAGTTTGAAGGAGACTAAAATTCTTCAAGTTTTTATTCAAGAAAACTACACATTATTTTTAATGGTTATTCTTCAAAAATAAAAATGGAATGTTTTCATTTCGCAGACTGTATCGTTACACCCCTACAGCTCAGTGTTTCACGTAGAGGATGTTAACTAATCGGGCTGGCCCTACTGGATTACCTTACTTCCCTAAGTCTGTAGTTATGCTCAGAAAGGCAAACCGAGCCCGAAGTGTTAATGAATTCTGCCCGGCTTATCTCCATGGTGTTGCAGGATGATGCACCAAGTGTGCTTTTCAGACGCCAGAAGCAGGACAGGGGACTTGACGACGGGCTGCTTACCCTGCTCCCGCCGCTTGATCTGCTGGATCTGGTCCACCATGCTCTTGAGGATGTGGCATTTATCTGGCTTCACGCTGAGACTGGCAAGGTCACCCATGTTAGCCGAAAGCAGGTCAGCCAGCTCGTCGATGTAGCGGCTCTCCAGCTCCCTGCGCCACTTCTCGCCGCTGCAGAGCAAAACACAGAAATAAACAGAGACGGTGACCAAAAAAAGCATCAACCAAAGCATCTAACTGCAAATGACTACAAAG
Source organism: Leptodoras praelongus (assembly GCA_028564905.1). NCBI lineage: Eukaryota > Metazoa > Chordata > Actinopteri > Siluriformes > Doradidae > Leptodoras > Leptodoras praelongus. Next base: position 5,070,046 of record JAOTRJ010000027.1, on the reverse strand, counting down.
TTCATAACCCACGAGATCAGTCTCCGTCAAGACAACGGCAGAGGCTTTGACTAAAGACCAGCATTGCATGGAGGTTTTTTGTGAGGAAATATCAGCACACATGTAGAAACTTCCATACACCACTATGTTTGTCAGTGTGGGAATATTTTCAGATCTGATAGCTAATAGCTTATAGTTTCAGGGCCAGTCAGTGACAGACATCACAAAGCAGTATTCCTATTCATTGTTAAAAATATTGTACAGATACACCCTGGTGCACAAATATTTGGACAGCATTTGTGATTTTAGCTGTCGAGTCACACTATAGAGGAGGTAAAATTAATTAAATAATGATCCGGGCTGAAAGTGCTGACTTTCAGCTTTAAGTGTATTTACACCCAAATCAGGTGAACTGTGTGGGAATTACTGACAAGCCAACAATCATAAACTAAACTGTTATTTTTATTTTTTTTTTAAACATGGTTACAAATCCTTCGCAGTCACGGACTGCCTGAAGTCTCGATCCCACTGACACGTTAACGACGCCTCGTGTAATATAAGCGCTGATTCGTGACGGCTATATTATTATGCGTTCTGCTGAATGTATTACGCAATGTGCTGACATAATAACAGTAGGGATATCCATCAGAGTAACAATCTAGTTTAGTTTCAGATCTATAGTTTAATAAAGGGTGTAGTCTAGTTTCAAGGAATGTGTTTCTTCGGTAATGACAGAGGTGTAATGAAATGGTGTTAAACATCATTCAATTGCATAATAAAGTCAAGCAATAGGTAAGAATGTCTCATTTGCATACGTCCCCCTTGTCCCACAGCCATACAGTATCTGTCGCCAGGAAGATGACAACGTTGTCGGTCAGAGGAGAGTGTGCTGCTTGTGGACGTAGCTAGCTCGGTTACTGTCGTGCATCCATTTTTATTAGTGGAGTGAGTGAGTGTCTACTGTAACATTGTCACAAAAACACTACATGCTCAGATTGTTAATACTAGTGTCTTCACTTTAACTGTATACAGCATGCACGACTTTTGTTGGACAGACTGGCTGATTTCTTCAATAAAATATCTTTTCGTGTGCTCTGTAACACAGTGCTCTTACTGGCTCCCACTGGTTCTTTGTGTCTGCATCATCGTGGTACAGAACTGGGCATAAAATAGTGAAATGTCGGTATACGTAGTTACACAGGGACAGTGTAGCTCAGTGGTTACTACGCTGGACTACTGGCTGGAAGGTTGCGAGTTCAAATCCCATCACTGCCAAGCTGTCACTGCCTTGAGTACAGCCCAGAACCCTAAACTGCTTGACTAAATGAGAACCACAAGTCGCTATGGATAAAGGCGTCTGCCAAGTGCTGTAAATGTAAATTTAAATGTTCTGCTGATACATAAAAGTGTTCAGGTACTGAGAAAGGCACAGTGCAGGTTTCATGTCCCCTCCAGAGATGGTGGCTGAGCCCTGTAGTATCTGTTAGACCTGTAGAACATGTACTCCTGTGTAATTACAGCAGCTGATTCTATATTAGAATGATTCAGTCATTCATTTTATAAACAGGCCCAACGCTACGTCACTAGGAACGGCAGACGTGATGTCATCCACAAATCGGTGAGTAATTATTTTTGTTTTTACAGATGTGCAAGTTGGTCACACGAAGGTCAAGGGCATTCAGTGTTGGTTTTCGGCCTTGCCGCTGACTTGCAGAGATTTCATCAGATTCTCTGAATCTTTTGATGATATTATGGACTGTAGATGATGAAATCCTTACTTTTCTTGCAATTGCACATTGGGAAATGGTTTTTCTTAAACTGTAGGACTATTTGTTCACACAGTTGTTCACAAAGTGGTGAACCTCACCGCATCCTTGCTTGTGAACGACTAAGCCTTTCAGGGACGCTCCCTTTATACCCAATCATGCACTCACCTCTTTCCAATTAACCTGTTCACCTGTGGAATGTTCCAAACAGGTGTTTATTGAGCATTCCTCAACTTTCCCAGTCTTTTGTTGCCCCTGTCCCAACTGTGTTGGAACGTGTTGCTGGCATCAAATTCAAAATGAGTGAATATTTTATTTTATTTTATTTATTTATTTTTATTTTTATTTTTTTATTTCTCCCTAATTTAGTCATCTCCAATTCCCACCCGTCAGTGCTTTCCCCCCTTGTCACGATGAACTGCCAGTCAGGGAGGGCGAGGCCTTCGCGTGCTTCCTCCAGAACACGTGACGCAAGCCGCTGCCTCTTTTCGAACTGCGGCTCATGCAACCTTTGGGAGCAGTGTAGCGTGCTTGGAGGAGAGCGCTCCCGCCCACCTCTTGTATGCATGAGCTCACAGACGCCTGTGACTGGACAGTGTCGCGCTGATTGACATGGAGGGAGAACGTATGCTGCCCCTCCCACCCTGAGAGCACGGCCAATCTTACACTCTGGGCTCCCTCATATGGGCAGCTATAGCATCACCCAGAATCGAACTAGCGATCTCCGGATGATAGGGCGAACGCGTTGTCGTTGCGCCACTCGGGAGCCTTAAAATGAGTGAATATTTGCAAAAAACAATAAAGTTTATCCATTTGAACCTTAAATATCTTGTCTTTGTAGTGTATTCAATTGAATATGGGTTGAAAAGGATTTGCAAATCACTGTATATTACACAATGTCCAAACTTCATTGGAATTGGGGTTGTAAACGATGATTACGAAGTTAGAGAAAAAGTACTGAATCAGTAGTTCAATCAGTTATGCCATGTATTTTTCCGCTCCCAACGACGCTTTGCTAGAATCAAATTACTTTTATAGGACAATGGTAACATCGGCATATTCCTTCATTCCTTCTTTCAGCACTTTATTTTGGTCAGGGTCGAGGTGGATCCAAAACCAGATGAGAGATAGGAACACACAGAATACTGAAGGTAACTCTGTACAGATAGTAAACTAAGCTCGGGCAGCACTACACATTACACCAGTGCACCACGCAGGATTAACTTTCTGACTGAATGCTGTACAATGTGACACTCCGGATTCTGCGATGCCGGGAATAAATAAAGAATACATTCAGAATAAATTCATTAAAAAAATATACCAATACATTTTTTCATTAATGTAAACAATGTCACTAATATTACACCAAAGTCTTAACCATCATCAAAGCATCCTTATTCAATTCAATTCAATTCAATTTTATTTCTAAAGCGCTTTTAACAATGGACATTGCCTCAAAGCAGCTTTACAAA
>JAOTRJ010000027.1:5056014-5066761 GCA_028564905.1 Leptodoras praelongus | reverse complement strand
TTATATCTTATTTATACAGCTGAGCAGTTGAGGGTTAAGGGCCTTGCTCAAGGGCCCAGCAGTGGCAGCTTGATGGTACTGGGATTTGAACTCATGACCTTCCGATCAGTAGTCCAGTGTCTTAACCACTGAGCTAACACTGCCCCAAAATTGTCTAATAACACGGCTGTTCACGAGTGTATTAGACAATTTTACTGCCAGTGACATTTTATATTATTATCATCACACTAGTACACCAGTGTATCTCCCAAATAAAAAATACACAACAATAAAACAGGAGATGAAACAAACAACATATGAATATGGAATGACTCCATATTCATGGGAGCCCCGCCCTTCCCCCATCTCACATTCTCTCAACTAAACTTGCGGTACATTCTTGCTTTCTGTCACAGTAAACAATGTATGCCGAGTTAATAGTTAAAATTTATCAATGTTGTTTGATTTAGCTAACCAAGATCCCCATGGGAACGTTGAACAGTCCTCACGCTGATGTTTGTTGAGGCCCAGCATTGAAGCTTGACGTTACTTGTGGCAGTGCTGCACATCCATTGCATGAAAAGATTTTGCCAGCTGATGGACACACTGCTGTCATGAGTTCAAGGTTTTTGAGTCATGGTACACCTTTAAAATGCTCATATGTGAAAATCCAAACTTTGCTTCTACCTCCGTAAAGCTATGACTCATCTCACAAGCTCCAACAATTCAACCATGTTGAAAATCATGATAACTTTCTATTCTCACAGCAGAAACAGCTCTAGAAGCTTCCACAGAGGTCTAGAGCTTTATATACTGTTGGATGCAACCAATGATGTGCCTTGCTGTGCATTTTGTATAGGATCCATTTTTTCTGGTACATCAGTGTATATGGTTAACATCAGTTGAATATTTTTATTAGGGAATGCCACTGAAAGAAATTGGCCAAAACCATTCCTTCTTTTCATCACGAACAGGTCAGGAGCTATGTGCATAACAACTTGCGACTACAGCCTGAGCTGGCGATACACAGCTGGTGACTCCTATCACCTCTGCTGGCTATGCGGAATGTGTGTTTCATACATTTGGAGTCATATTGAACTTGGTAGCTGCTAACCTGATGTACTTTACCAGCTTGCTAGACTTACTGCTGTGCTGTCTGTTAGTTAGCTACGAACTCTTCTCTTGCTCAGTATGGCACTCGCCTCTCAGTGGCTCCCGGACGCATGATTTGCCGCTGGGTTTTCCACATCGCCCACCGTCTAGCCAACTGCACCTATGTATATGCACCAATAGAGTGGTCCTTTTGATTTCCATACCATGATTTCCACCAGTGAGTTTGTGAATTTAACTGGACTAAAAACTATATGACTCAGATGGTCGTAGTGGAGACTTTTCAACCAATTCTGTACAGTTTGATTTTACAGCATACTGATGTGGAAGAGTAATGACTTGCAATGTGTCTGCTGCCTCTGCATTAACCAGCCTATAGAAGCAGTCGAGTTTGTACATCCCCTACGCCAACTACTCAGCTACTCTATATTGCCAAAAGTATTCACTCATCCATCCAAATCATTTAATTCAGGTCTTCCAGTCACTTCCATGGCCACAAGTGTATAAAATCAAGCACCTAGGCAAGTAGACTACACTCATTCTACACACCTTTGTGAAAGAATGGGTCGCTCTCAGGAGCTCAGTGAATTCCAGCATGGAACCGTGATAGGACACCACCTGTGCAAGTACAGCTGTGAAATTTCCTCTCTGCTAAAAATTCCTCAGTTAACTGTCAGTGTATTATAACAAAGTGGAAGTGATTGGGAATGACAGCCATGTAAAATGACAGTGGGGTCAGTGGATGCTGAGGCACATAGTGCACAGAGGTCACCAACTTTCTGCAGAATCAATCACTACAGACCTCCAAACTTCATGTGGCCTTCAGATTAGCTCAAGAACAGTGTGTATAGAGCTACATAGAGTGGCCGAGCAGCTGCATCCGAGCCTTACATCACCAAGCGCAATGCAAAGTGTCAGATGCAGTGGTGTAAAGCATGCCGCCACTGGACTCTACAGCAGTGGAGATGTGTTCTCTGGAGTGATGAATCATGCTTCTCCGTCTGGAGATCTGATGGAGTCTGGGTTTGGTGGTTGCCAGGAGAACAGTACTTGTCTGACTGCTTTGTGCCAAGTGTAAAGTTTGGTGGAGGGGGGATTATGGTGTGAGGTTGTTTTTCAGGAGCTGGGCTAGGCCCCTTAGTTCCAGTGAAAGGAACTCTTAATGCTGCAGCATACCAAGAGATTTTGGATAATTTCATGCTCCCAATTTTGTGGGAACAGTTTGGGGATGTCCCCTTCCTGTTCCAACATGACTGCACACCAGTGCACAAAGCAAGGTCCTGACCTCACCCCGATAGAGCATCTTTGGGATGAATTAGAGTGGAGAATGTGAACCAGGCCTTCTTGTCCAACATCAGTGTCTGACCTCACAAATGTTAAAAAGGTCAAAAACTCCCATAAACACACTCCTAAACCTTGTGGAAAGCCTCCCAGAAGAGTTGAAGCCGTTATAGCTGCAAAGGGCTGACATCATATTAAACCCTATGGATTAAGAATGGGATGTCACTCAAGTTCATATGCATGTGAAGGCAGATGAGTGAAAACTTTTGGCAATATAGTGTATGTCCATACATATAGTGCAAATGCAGACACAATGCTGATATGACATTAAGGACTTAGAATGTATGTAAGGAGCCACACAAGGTACGAATACACAATTCAATTTACCATTTTAATGCTTATAATGGATTGATCAATTGCAGTACTATTTGGACCAAGTCATGGTGATTCCATCATCAGATCAACTGTTCATCTGTCAAAGGGAGAAAGACACTGGGCGCTTCCCTGTCCAAAACAGACTGAACATCACCATCTGGATGATTGGCTGAACCGCTGGCATCATCTCCAAACAAATGGAGATATCCTGGTGATATTCTCTAACCCAGTGGTTAAGAGAAGTGTAATAGAATGCTAGTACAGAACAAGGGCTCTTTGAACACTGCATAAACGCTAGGGTTCCCTGTCAATCAGAATCCAGCGGCAAAACAGCAGAAACTTCCAAGAAGTTTCCAAAGAATCGACGGCCATATGCCAAAGCGGTTCCGATCAAATACAACAGCATACGCACCCTTTGTGGCTTTGCTGAAGGTCTCCGCGTGTATGCACACAGAATGTCTCCAGGTGTACAAGTACGCACATTATTTTCCAGTGTACACAGAACCAAATTATACACGTACGTTTTGCTGTGTGAAAAACGAAAAAGAAAAGAAAAGAAAGCATTACAGAGGAGGTAAAGAAGATAGCCAAGGCTTGAAAGGACAAATCAAAGTGGGGTAGATGTGTTACAGCAGGGACTGTTTACTCAAACATTCCCTACTCGGTTGGCTAATCTGTGTATTCCAGTGAAAATGCCCATGTGTGCACGTGTGTGTTTGTGAGAGTGTGTGTGTGTGTGTGTGAGAGAGAGTGTGTGTGTTTATATGGTATATGTCTGTCACAAGTGTGACTATTATGATTAAAATTATATGTGAGGACCAAGGAGAGATCTTATCTGAGGTGACTGAGTACATGTACATATGGAATATGGATGACTCACTACTGTGTGTGTGTGTGTGTGTGTGTGGAGGGGGAGCCGAGAAAGTAGGTCAGTGCATTGCCAAGGTTGCACGCAGGCGCATTGTGTGGATCAGGTGCTGCGTGGGGTTGCTGTAGAAACAGGAGGTTACATCAGCCCCACCAAGGCTTTGTTCAAGAGAGACTATCACTCACTCAGACCTACCAGATCTACTCACACATCACGCATGTTCTCTGGCAAATACCACTAATTCCACAAAATCCATCCAATACTACCAAATCAGCTGCTATAAACATACTAATTCTTCCCTCTACTACTACCCTTCAAACTCTAAACTCCACTATTACTATACTTCTAATAACAGTATCATACTCATCATCCTGTACACATAAGAAACTCATTTTTTCAAAGATGTTAAATGATTTTTTTTTTTGTATTTGGCGCTCCCTAATATAGTCATAGCCAAGTCTTACTAATCAGGCATCTCGTCCATATCATGACAGCTACCAATCAGGGAGGGTGCAGACCATCACGTGCCAGTTTTTCCAAACCGCTGCTTATGCAACATCTGGGTATTGTAACGCACTCATGGGAAAGCGCTCCTGCCCGATTCTGTATGTTTGAGCTCACAGACGCCAATGATTGGCTAGTGTCGCTGTGATTGATATGGTGCGAGTATGATGAAAGAGAGTATGCCACCCCTCACTCCCTCCCTCTCCCCCGGAGTGCACGGCCAATTGTGGTCTCTGGAATCCCCGTCATGCATTCGAACTTGCAGTCTCCGGATGATAGGGCGAAAAGCTTTCCTGTTGCGCCACTCAGCCTTTATTACATTTTTTTTTTTTTTTTTTACGAACAATATGAACACTTGTTCGGCCTGATGTCGTCTTGTCAGAGAGCCATATGAAGGCTGCCAAAGTAAAGGCCTTCGGCCAAACGGCTCACGCGAACTGCTGAGATATCGGTATTAAGACTCCATAATACAATAATGATTTCATATAACTGATTTACTGATGCTCCTTTCATTCAGTCGAGTACTGAATCACCTTAAACAAATGACTTTCACCCTAAACAAATAAATTACGCCACATTATTTCAACATAGTCCAAATGTGGAGTCATCACATCTAATCTGGAGACTGGAGAGAAATATTTATGCTTGGCCAAATTCAGAAATCGATGCAGATTAACAGAATTGGATTGAATTTGACAGATCGAGTGCACAACATAGAAAAGAGTCTGCCTTTTGGGGTGACGAGTGCTGAGTTGTTGTGATGTGATGTGCCGTGGTGAAAGACATCACTCAAGTCTGGAGAGTTTCTTCATTCCCTGTACTCCTAGTAGAGCTTCAGGACAGTCCTGGACTACACAATTTGCACAGCAGACTGACCATTTTCCAGTGCATCATTTTATGTTTTCAAACCCCAGCCAGGTTTAGGACAGAATAAGGGATCCGTCATGATAGTATCTGATGCTAAAGTGAGTCTCTGTAGCTTAGTGGTTAAGACACTGGGCATTGGACTAGTGGCCAGAAAATTGTGAGTTCAAACCCTGCCACTGTTGGGCCCCTGAGCAAGGCCCTTAACCCTCAACTGCTCAGCTGTGTAAATGATATAAATGTAAGTCGCTCTGGATAAGGGCGTCTGCCAAATGCCGTAAATGTAAACGTCTCTGTACCGCTTCAACGCTAGCCACGAGATTTAAAATAAAGAATTAAACTTTTATATAATACCTCAAACAGGAGCTCATTACAAACCTACCTGGGACCGGAGGTGTCACAAGGAGAGCCTTTCCTTTTGCGTGACTCTGGGGTGACAGGGTCAAGGGCACTCTCTCCTGAGGCACTCATTTTGAGCTTATGGAAACCTGTAGGAGAGAAAAAAAAGGGGGTTCGGGTAAGCGTATAATCCAATACCAAAAAAATACAACAACAGCTGCAAGACAAGGGGGTCGTGTCTATGATAAAATGCGGGGTAAGAACATTATTGATTCACTGCCTCACATAGGCTGAAAGAAGTCCAAATTGTACATTATTTCTATCAGAACAATAATAATAATCGAACCGAATCAAAACACAGGAAAAAAGAAGGTTAAAGATATTTTTTTGGCTTGTAAAACAAAAAGGTAAGGCAATACAAGTCTGAAAATACATTGTGCTGAAATCGGACGCTGATGTCTGAATCTCTGACGAAAAGCCACTCTGATCCATGACTCGGTCCAGCCCGTGCGTGTGGAATCTGTACCCGTTACGATTATATGTCAGCATGACATGGTAATGAAAAAGCAGAGAAGAAGCACCATCTGTACAGCACTATAAGGTAATTTGTGGGTTACATTCTCCACTGATACATGACCTGTTTCTCTGGGAGAGCTGGGACGTACGTTCCAATAAAAGTGAGAATAGTCTTTTCCCGTTTCCCAACCCGGGCTTCTTTTGCAGCATCCGTGTCTGACAGCATGCGCGGTAGAGGCTCTGATCGCTGTTTAAATCTGAGTCTATAGAGCCCTCACGGACAGAAATCCAGAAAGGAATGCCTGTGTTAAACAGGACCAGGTTTCCTCCTCATAAATCAGCGGAACCCTTAGAAACTGATGGTTGAGCGCTACATGGATCTCCAATGACTGCAAGAAACCGAACTCAGCCGAACGTACGGCAGTCCGTCTACCTAATAATGTCGACGAAATCTATGCCGTTAAACAGTACTTTTTATACCCGAGGTCTCATAAACTGTAATAAACTGTAACCTTGTAAGGCGTAAGGTGTCTCCCATTCATTCTTTCCCCACATAGAACCTCATAAATCCAAGATCTTAAAATAATCTGGCCATGCAGTGATTTTTTTGTTAGTTTATCATCAACAAAGTGCATATATAATAGCACAAACGAGATTTTTTTTTTTTTTTTTTTAGATTTTAATTTGATTCTTGCTCCATTTACAGTAACCTCAATTAGGCCCTAATCTATTTTGCTCCCTAGGTGAAATTTTCCACTTATTCCCCTGTTGGTCTTTTTTTTTCAGACATAGTCAATAAAATGAACCGAGCAGAAAGAAACAGCTGGGCATATGTAACTGTGGCGTGGTTGTTGGTGCCAAACAGGTCTGAATATTTCAAAAAGTGCTGATTCAACAGTCTACAGAGTTTACACATAAACAAAAGAAACATCCAGCGAGCAGCAGGGCTGCAGGCAGAGGTCAGGGAATCATCTGATCTGACAGGAAGGCTATGGCAGCGCAAAATAACCACTCTTTACAGCCACGCTGGGCAGAAAAGCATTGCAACGTGTCAAAACTTCAGGTGACCGAAATGCAACGGGTTCTCAGCCGGGCTTTCCAGCATGTACGATCAAGCAGAAGTTTATTGAAGATTACGATCCTTCAGTTATCTTTTTAAACAAACTGGGAAAAAAATCTAACCTTAAAAGAGAACACAAGCTCTGTGAATCGGAGAAGACCCGAAGACTTGCTGCCATTGAGTTTCGTTGAAGGCATCAGCCTTTATGTAAACGGTTTAAGCTTTATTTGCAATTTTAATATATTCTGTGCAAGTACCAGAAAAACTGGTACTATGGAGCCTAAGCAAAATCCATAGCAACACGTGTATATAAAGCGATAGACATCTGTGGAAGCTTCTAGAGCTGTTTCCGGCATCAGAATGGAGAGTTGTTATATACGATTTTGTGATTTTCAACACGGTTTAATAGTTGGAGCTTGTGACATGGGTCATAGCATTTCAGAGGTAGAAGCAAAGTTTGGATTTAGAAGCAAAGGGTGTACCATGGCTAGAAGAATTTTGGCAAAACCTCGAACTTAAAATTTTTTTTTGGGTGAACGTGACCAGTGTTCAAAACTGCCTCAAGTATACCATTGAAAATCGACGCTGGGGCCTCAACAAACACCAGGGTGAGGACTGTGCAACGTTCTCTCCAAGATCCCGTAGGGGACCTACCAAGTATACCAGTTTTTCTGGTACTTCAGTGTAAAATCTGTGTGACTAAATGCGATTTCACTGGTGTGTGTGCAAACGTTTGTATTGCGCATTACTAACGGTGAGTTTTTCTCAGGCTGAGATGGACACAGACACGAGTGTCATTCTTTCAGGCGTTCCCTCCTAAACACGGTGTCTTCCCGTAGCATAACGCCGAGTCCACCTTGTTAGCCCTGATTTTCCGCTCACGTACATACAGGTTCAGCTCGGAGGCAAATCCGCGTTCGCTCGGGGCTGGAAAATCGGCTCTGGGTTGCTGAGCGTGAATTGTTCAAAGACGAACCGTGCAAAGAATCTAGCATGCTAAATATCTGGACCTGTCAGCGAGTCCAAATCCTGCACTGTGAGAAATGATCAGGTTATGACTGGCAGCGAGTGCGGAGTCGAGCTACAGCCATTCAGAACGCCGGACACGGAGTGGGGCGAGGAGCTGTATAAACGTCGACAAGCGTGGCCGGGTGTCCGTAAACTTTCGGGCCATACACCTTTCCAACAAGCGGCACAACATCCTGAAATCTGGTTTAAAGCAGAGAGGATTTTCTGACACACTACACTGCTTTAGGAGTGACTATGAACAAAGTTTGTTATTTATTTATTATTGTTATATATATATAAAAAAAAACACCTGTCTCACGCATGGTATCTAAACGCCTTGCGTGTGTTTTTCGTGACCAAACGTAGTCCTGGTGAAAGATGGTGTAACGTGTGACCCTCCCCGTCGTCGATCAGTCATGTACTGTGCAAACCACTGAACTTAAACAAGACAGAAGTTGAGGAGTGTGTTTACACCAGTTGCGCCACTGCCCTACCTCAGTCTTTGTCTACACTACGCCGACCCTCTCGTCCTCCTTTCACCCTGCCGCGCTCCTTCAGTTTGAACCGTCTTTAATAATTCAATTCATATGCTGTTTTAAATGTAAGTCATGCACAAATTAAATTAAACTCCTTACCAACCGTATGACTCATGCCGGGCGATTGACGTTTCGTTTAGAGATTGTCTGTTAAATGCAAGGTGTAAATGCGCCTCAGTCTTAGTATAAAAAAAAACAAAACAACATACTGAGCGTGCAATCAAGGCAGAGCACAGCAACGATTATGAAAGATGTTTTGCAAAAAATTGAAGTCCCAAAGTCAAATACAGCTGTGCAAATTGCAAACAAACCCGACCCATCCTCGACATAACAGGTTTCATCTCCGGCAGCATTCGGATCTCGCACCATGAAGCAGTCTTAACCTGGAACACATCTAGTCATAAAGCTAGACTTTGCTGCACTCACTCTGTAAAACGTGTGCCATGTCCCCACACGCTTCCCTGGAGCAGAGAAAGCAACTTATAAAAGCCACGGGAGGTCTTCCAGCCCTTCAAGTGCATACGAGCACACGCAACCTACAGCCAAACAACAGGCCAAACGAAGGAGGGAAGGAAATATGAGGGGGAGCTTGCTTTCTCACTCACTCCAAAGCACACACTTGCGCACCTGAGATGGTGTTACGGAGCCGAGCGCGGTAAGCTCAGGGAAAAACAGCGAGGCGAGCTCTGGTTAATGAATCACCTCGGCAGCGTGGGCTGGAAGAGCGGGATCTCTCGAGCGCGTGGACCTCATTCTTCGCTGGTCTAGCCTAATCACCTCGTACGACCGGGAGAACCGCGACGTGACGGAGCGAGACTGTTTGCACCCTCTACCGTGTTTGCTGCGCAGCCATGCTGATGCGACGTCACTCGCTGAACTCAGGGTTGAGGAGACGGTCCCGTGTTCCTGAGCAGGAATTCAAGTCCGGCCACTAAGACGTAGTCGGAGGTCGGAAAGTACAAGTTACGCCCTTTCATCAAATGCAGCGAAAGAGGCCCTCGTGGAGGCTCGCGGCGCAGAAAAGTAGAAGTAGAAGGGGAGGCGGGGGGGGGAAGGTGGAGGGGGTGGGGAGATTGAGAGAGTGTGAGTTTCAAAACAGACGAATACCACGCTTGAGCCCTCTCCCACCCCTTCCCTGCTGGAACGGTTCGCTCAGAGGAAAGCCGCGCTCGATGCCTCCCGTCGCTGCGAGAGAAAACGCATGCTGCTCTCGCAGAAATGCTACAATAAGATGCCTGCATGTTCCTTATCACAGCTCCCTGTAAACAACCTCAGGGCAACGTTACATTTCTCCAACCGGTAATAAAGTATAAAGTTAAAGATTCTGAAATACATATGACGTATGATATCTAATGAATTCATTTCAAACTGACCTTCGGAGCCGATTAGATAGAAAGATGGATACACACCCCTGCTAAACCTGGAGGTTTCTGTCCCGGATAAAGGGTCACGCATAAACATCTGACAAGGTTCCTCTGGGTTTCATTTTTACATCGCAGAAACATGCCATTCTCCCAAGGGTGTGTAAACTTTCTCCATCTTCAATAGACTACAAATATGTTGGAGAATACCAGAAGTAAATTCCTTGCAAAGGCAAAACAGGACACGCATCATTCATTAAACCATCAAACAAACTCTCTTTCACCAGAACACCAGAACACGCTGGGCCGGTCTTTATCACATCGCTTGCCGTGCTAAGCACACAGAGCGTAGTTTAAATATACTGGCTCTTTTCTTTTGGCTTTCTAGTTCCTTGGAACATTTCTAGAAGCTCAGAATAAAAGCTGAAAGGTCAGTGGCCAGTGGCAGTGTGTGGGGAAAATTGCCTCGCAGTGTGCCCACATGGAACGTTGCAAACATTTAGACTATTCCATCAGGAAGTTAACAGCTTTCTGTTGGTGGGTGTCTTCAAACAGGAACTCAACCCTATATCACACTGAAGTACCAGAAAAACTGGTATAGCAGTTGATACTCGGTAGGTCTACCACGGGGACACGTTGCACGGTCCTCACGCTGATGTTTGTCGAGGCTCCAGCATTGAATTCCGATCTCACTTGAGGCAGGGTTGTACGCCTGTCACGTGAAAGGATTCTTGCCAGCCGACGCTCGTCACGTTATGCTATGACCCATTTCACAAACTGTTGAAAGTTGAAAAATGGTGATCACTTGCCATTCTCACAGTGGAAACGGCTCTAGAAGCTTCCATAGATGTCTCTCGCTTTATATACAATACAGGCCAAAAGTTTGGACACACCTTCTCGTTCAATGCGTTTTCTTTATTTTCATGACTATTTACATTGTAGATTC
>JAOTRJ010000027.1:3193323-3207502 GCA_028564905.1 Leptodoras praelongus | reverse complement strand
GCTGGTCCAGTTTAGCCATGAAACCTCCCACACTAAAATGACAGGTGTTCCAGTTTCATTGTCCAACACCTGTGTGTGTGTGTGTATATATATATCCCCGAAGCATCATCCACGTCCACCGTCAAGCATTAATACAACACATACTTGTCAATCCTACCTCACTGGCAAATCATAGTATGCAAAATAAAACTAAAACCTGCATTGTGTTCCTCACCTGTGTGTTTTCTCCACAGACTGTTTGATAGCCCAAAAACTGACATCATTCCACTTGGAGATCTTCACAAAGTCCTACAATGGAAAAAAAAAAAAAAACTTCCATTGAGAAGGTGAGGACTGAAGTAAGAGCCCTGTCGAGACACTCTGTATGTCTGCACTTGCCTTGAGTTCTTTTTCAATGGGTGCTCTGAGCTGCGTGATTCTGGCCTGGATGCTGTCAGCGAACTGCGCATAATACTTGTGTAGGTTCCACAGCAAACTACACAGTGAGGCTAAGAGAGATAAATCAAACAAGCTGTCTTATGGATCTGAGGACCTCAAAACATCACAGTATTCACACATCACATAATCCTTTACATCACGCTCTCAGACTAGTGACTAGGACGGTAAAAGAGAAGCCATCGGTCACTAGAAAGGAGTTGTAGGACGACCAGAAAGCAGCAGGAACCACATTAAGAGGGAGAACAATAAGCAATGCTGTAATAGAGCTTTACATCAGAATGCATCTCTCACCGTGTCGTCCTTGTTTGGGAGCCAGTAGCACATGGCAGTGGAAGGTAAGCAGCATAGCCAAGCGTGTGTGAAATCCCCCCAGTGTGGATCCCTCCATGAAGCCCTGCAGTGTGGATGAAACCGAGGGCAGCAGAAACTCCTTCGTGTCGTCTTCTTTCACATCTAAGAGCAAAATGACGAGACCGCACCAATGAAACCCAACAACAGTGACAAATATCAGTAGGAATGACAGAGAATTCTCTGTGTCTGAATTTAAGATCACCAGGTTTGCTGTCGGTCCTTTTCTCCTGCAGATATCGCTCGATCAGCTGGTAAATGGAGAACCAGTGCTTGTTGGAGTTCTCCGCGTGCCTCCTCAGAGCGTTATCCAAACTGTTAGACCAACAACTGCAAACGCACGCATCTTAAATCAGCTACTGTTACTTAATCTGATCTGATGACTTGTATAAACTTTCATGTAAATGCATAGATCCTAACAGAGCTGAGGTCATTCCAAATTAAATCGTCCTTGGACTGAAAAAGCCCAGAAAATCCGTCACGGTTATAGTAATAGTTATAGTCATAGTAATTCATCTAAGCTCTGTGCATTCCATTCCATACTGGAATATTTTTTTTGTGTTACGTACTTAAGCTCCAGTTTCCTCCACTGGATGATGAGCTGTGTGATGGGCTCCAACTCGGTCCTCAGAGACACGGAGCGACTGGCGTTATTCTCCCAGTCCTGAAAAGGCAAAAAATAAAAAATAAATGAGGCCATGTTGTAAATAGTGAGCTTTCTGCTTCGTGTTTCATTTTGTGAATGTATTCAGTGTGCATTTTTCCATTTATCATTTTGCTAAATTGTCATCAGAACAATTTTCGCACAATATTGCACTTTTGCACTAGATCATGTTCATTTAAAGCAAGTTGAATGAATTATTGTACCTTGGGTTTCTAACTTTAACATAAATGAATATTAGCCACTAATATCAGTCACCAGTGTCCCAGAATAACCAGTCAGCCCAGAAAAAGCATCACACAAACATTTATATTATTAAGATTCATCACTGCATCACTGAGTCCTCACCTGAGATTTGCTGAGCAAGATCTCCAGCCCATTAAGGAACTTGGCCAGTGGGCTGGACAAACTGAATCCCAGTACCCTCTCTATTACCACAATGATCTGAGAACCACATAAACAACATAAAAATAAGCACAAACAAATGCACACTCAAACCATTTGCTCATTTCTCTGATTACTTCCTTACCTGCACCAGAGCCGGGTGATCAGGCCAGTCGTCTAGACGCTGGTGGACTGCGCGAGCCAGCTGCTCCATGGCAGGAAGGCACAGCCGAGCTTGACTCATGTTCGGCTCCTGGTAGAAGTTGTACGGTCCTTCGCTCTGGAGGATGAGGCCAGCCGGACCTCCGGAGCCCCGTACTGTGTTCTGTAGCACAGAGCTGAGCAGCAGCTGACATCCTGTCAGCTGAGGATCCATTTCACAGTCTGGTGAGAGACATGCATACTGATTAAAGTAACTGACAGAGGACAACCTGTTAAAATGTATATAGGAATAATCCTTACCCATATGGTGATAGAAGCGAGTTATTAATGGAGCAGTGATCTGATAAGACGTGAGCAAAACGCTGAGGTGTTCTGCGCTCCGATTACTTGGTGGATTTGATTTGTACCACAGCGACTGTGCGAAGGCCAGGCACAATTTCTGATGCACCTGAACGATGGTGTTCTGGCAGCTGGAGACTTGGAAGATGCTGTTTTCATTAGACTCGCTCTCTCCGTCACATTCCTCATCATCCTCGATAATGATTGGCTGCTCCAGACTGGGTTCTGTGGTGATGTCAGCAAAATCCTGAAATAAGACAAAAAAAGTGGTATAGTGGTATATTCATTAAAACAATACAAAGAAATAAAGCTATACCGGTAATTATAATTTAGCCCATTGTGAGATTCACTTCTATGCTAAAGAGCAGGTTGTAAATTATTTCCATCTAGCAGGATTACTTGCTACTTAAAATAAAGCCTGGTGTTAATTATGGGCCTGTATTGCACAACATGGCTTAAATATCATACGTTGCAGTGTTTCTACCCAACAAATGCTAAAAAGCAGCATAGACACATGGGTTGTAACGTATACAGTTGTAGGTGTTGCTCACTTTCTGGTACGTGGGGAAGGAGCGTTTGAAATCGCGCTCCTCCTGTTGCTCCTCATTGAGGCCTCCTCCGTGTAGTTTAGAGCGACTGCGATACAAACTGGCCTCCTTCTGCTCCTTCTCCCTTGCTCTCTTCTCCTGCTCATCCCACTCATTCACCAAAGCCT
Source organism: Leptodoras praelongus (assembly GCA_028564905.1). Taxonomy (NCBI): domain Eukaryota; kingdom Metazoa; phylum Chordata; class Actinopteri; order Siluriformes; family Doradidae; genus Leptodoras; species Leptodoras praelongus. Next base: position 3,204,455 of record JAOTRJ010000027.1, on the reverse strand, counting down.
GAATGAACACAGAGATGTACAGATATTCAAGCATAAACACCAACGTAAACAACCTACAATCAAAAAAAAAGACGCACCAATGCTGTACCATTTAAATTAAACTTCACACGCTCACCTGACACACGTGTCTGAACAGATTCTGTGCCTCCGTCCCAAGCTCTCCTGCACTTATTGTGTGGCTCTGCAGACACAACAGAGCACTGAGCAGTAACATGACAGGCTGTGGGACCACATAGGTCACCTCGGCATCAGGAAGCACCTTCTCCAGTCCTCTAAGAGTGTCCACGCATGCCCGAGAGCACAAGTATTGGGCGCGCTCGAGGTCACAGATCAGCGGTGGTGCAGGAAAAGCCAGCAGCATGGAGACGAGGCGTGGGAGACCTGGAAGTGCAGTCAGTGTAGACGCCACTTGAGAGGCCAGCAGACGCATACCGTGCTGGAGCTGCAGAATAGCTGAGCGTAAGGGCACCACGACGTCCGGGTACAGCGGGTACTCATCAATCAGGCGCTGGACGAAACGCTGCTGTGATGCCTGCCACACGGACTCCTCCTTCAGCAGGCCCTGAATGCCTGGTCGGGATTTGGGGCCGGAGCCCTGCAGGGCCTTGAGCAGGTGTGACAGCAGATCTCCCACTGCTGCTGGCTGCCCAATGCTGCACAGGTAGTGCTGGAGCTCCTGGTACAGACGCCCATACTGGGGCTCCGTTGGCCGACATGCCTGTTTACGCCCGAGTTCACTGATCTGTTCTTTAACCTGCTGCATGCGGATCCACAGGTACCTGCCACACACAAACACTGTCATATGTACGGCTCCAAAAAGCATAGAGATTAAACACTCAGTACTTTATTAAAATATTGTTCAATTTATAATGTAGTAATAATATCGTTTGCAAAAATGTACCTGATTCGGGGATGTTGGAAGGCATCAGTGGTGCTGCTCTCTTCAAGCTGCACCCCTGTGAGCAGCTGAGAAGATAGACTCCGCCCACTCCATTCATCTTGAAGTAAGTCAAGCTGATAAAGAGTAAACTTGCATTTAGACACACGTGATCTAGGTGTACAGTTTGCAAAAGTCAAGCTTCTGCAGCAGCTTGGCTCACCTCATCCTGTGCATATTTGAGTTTGTAAGCCCTCTTAACAGCCGGGTCAAAGATCGTCTGTGGAACCCAGACTTGGATCTGCAGCAGACCCATGTTCACCCAGAACACCCCAGAGCGGGCCAGCTGAACCGTCTCACACACACGGTTATGGGAGAACTGGGTTAAACAAGTCACCAGAGTCTCCAGGAAGCCTTCTGGGAGAAGGTTTTCAGGCAGGCCTTCCCGCAGGGCGATCTGGATGTCCTGTGCCGCTCCGACAGGGTCCTCGCCTTCAATGAGTGCATCGCAGGATTCTGCATAGCTCTCCTGTAACCCTGGAGACAGCAGGTCAGAGAGAGCGTGCAGCTGCCGGCAGAGCACTAGTCCCTGCAACCTGCGGTCTGTTAATCTACAGGAAAGAGAACATCTTACATCTTACGAAGTAAAGAAGAGCAAATGATATTTATGAACATGAGTAACTAAGGAATGTAGTGACTAACAGTGGAAAGGTGGATGAATTTCCTCTTAAAGGGGAATTAAAAGTAATAATAATAATAATAATAAGAGTGTAGTGTGTGTGCATGTACATGTACATGTCTCTAACCTGAAGTCAGCGAGTTCAGACATGGCCAGGTTGTCCCACAGCACAGCGCTGAGGTCCTGGAGTTGCCCCATCCTCTCTCTCCACTCACCCAGAGTCACTTGTGATGAGGTAAGGAAGGAGAAGCCTGATGGGTCCCAGCGCCCGCCTACTTCACTGCCACTCAAAACTCCCAGCATGCACCGGGACCACACAGCTCGGCTCAGCATGCCTGGACCCTAAACAAACACACACAAAATAATTTACTCTTCTATAGTAAATTAATGCAATGACAGCAGCCATGCACACACACACACACACACACACACACACACACACACACCGTATCACAGGGCCCCAGCAGCAATCGCTTCTTTGTCTCCTCCTCTGGACTCAGAGGGCTCCATTTCAGCCAGCGTTCAGGATCAGCGGTCACGCTGACACTCCAGAGTGCTGCCAGTGTCTCAGACAGCAGCTCGCACCACACTAATGGCAGCTCCTCTACAGGCTGTGGAAAGCAAGATCATTTCAGAACATTAACAGCATGATTATGTGAAGCACTACTAAAAAAAAAGTGGCTGTCGGAATGATTTATGCACACCCGCTCTGTTCTGTAGAGGAACCAGAGTGGCTGGAGCAGACGGGTGCTCAATGGGGTGGACTGCATGCAAAAGTGCAGATGGTTGGACAGGGATCTTCGAAGATCTTCCTCATCATTTTTATTCTCTCTGTAGAACAAACAGTTATACACGGTTATTAAACTGCACAGACTGTTAGCGCTGAACAGGGAATATGAACCTGAACCTTAATTCAAACCTCACATCATACCTGTGCGTGACAAACTGGTGTAGCAGATCTGCAGTCACTTTCATATGGTTGAGAACTGCGAGTTCCTCGAGTGCAGGCCAGAGTTGGGCCCTGCGAGCCAGCCGCACTAACAGCTCACGGTCTGGACCTGTGCCGTCATCTCCCATCTCCTCCTCGTTCTCGGCTTCAGAGAGTGAATCTAGCAGGCCACAGGAGGCCATGTGTCCCTGCTGCTGATCCACACAGGTACGTAGTCTATCCACCACACCTGACAGTTCCACATATATAAGCAAGGTAACAGCCAGCAAATGCAAAACATATATACTATGAGTAGCAAAGACTAATGCCTTTTGGAGAACTTACCAGTACTCTGTGGATCAAGAAGAAGGTTCGCCTGCAGGACCAGACCCCAGCCTTCCAGCAGGGCTTCCTTGCAGTCTGTTCTCATGGCAACGCCCCGGAGGCGGGCCACTTCCTGTTTCCACAGTGACGGTGTTCTGTCGTTCAGGCGCAAGTCCTTGACGTCGAAAGCCTTGCTGAAGAGGCGGAGATGGGCGGCGCATTCAGCCACGCTCTCCGACTGCAAAAACGGCAGGACAATATGATGTCACTTCCACATTCCATATATGGTCATTCATAAAAACTTACGTCGATTGATGTACCTTAAACGGAAGAGGCTTTCCCAGAGTTTTCTGGACGCTCTTTAGTGCCAGCGCCACAGACACCGAGCTAGAGAGTGTGTTCTGGATCGCCGAGGAGATAGTGTGCAGGTCTTGCTGCCCTCTGCCATACAGACAAAACAGGTTTTAACAGATCTGTGCTTCTCAATAAGCCAGGCACCATTATAAAAGCTCACTCATACTCATAATCTCCGTCGCCCATCAGGAGCTGGGGCAGCCGTAGCACCAGGTGTTTGTGGACCCATTGCCAGTGCAGAGACAGCACACACACTCCGCGCGTGTCCGCCGGCAAAGAGTTACACACATTCCAGAAATGGTCCCTCCACTGGAGCAGCTGCAGAATCTGTACAAAGCATAAAGCAACCAAGAGTTTTAGAACAACGTCCTGAATGAACACAGAAACAAGAGGAAAGAGCCTCTGACCTCGAACATGAGGTGGTCAGAAATGTTTGGCTGGTCCGACTGCACGGCCTGCAGCACGAAGGAGTCCCATAGGTCAAAGAAAGAGCGTAGGTGCACCAGGACTGGGTGTGGCAGCTGCCCAATATCTAGTGTCCCTTTAGAAAAAACAAAGCAACATCAGTTCCCTCATAATGTGAGCAGAAGTAAACAAAAGCACAATATTGAGAGATCATCACACATCAATACCTTTAGAAAAAGCAGTGGCCAGTCTTAGTGCACTGTTATTGGGTGATGTATTTCCTGTGCTGCCACATACAGCTGCTCTCTCCTCTCGGTCCATCAGTATTATGATCCTGTAAGAATGCATGCCTATCAGATAACGCTTACAATGTAGGCTGCTTGGAAACAGGCTTTTAGATCCTTCTTCTTTACTGGTCTTATATATACATTATATTTAAATCCACAGCTAGAACCGAACCTGTTGGCGACAGCATACAGAGCCTCCATAAACTCCATACAACGCTCCTCGTCCTCAAAGTTACAGGTGTTAGCCAAGATGTCCAGGTACTGTTTGTTCCAGCGCATGTCTACCAGGATCCTGTAGTCGTCTGAAGATGGGAATTTGGACTTTTATATATATATATGATATGATATCAGTGCTGACTAATCATGTCATTTGTTTAAGGCATGATTCATGTTGTATTATGGCTTCATTAGAGACTGAATGTGTATTTTACCTGTGCTGTGGGGTTGAAGGTGCTCAGTTAGGTATTTGCCCTTGCCGATGAGCTTGCTGTTAAAGACGGCTTTGAGAGCCTGATTTCCTGCCTCCAGCTGTATCAGAGCCGCTCCTACAAATGCACAGCGTGTGACGATCACTAAACCTCCTTCTGCATGTTAAAATATGATCTTAAAGGAGCAGTATGCTATTTTTTTCTCCCACTATTTCAGATCATTTCTGGTCCAGATAAAATGTAAAGGAGTCAGAGTCGGGAATATTGTTTTTCACAGTTTTCCTAAGGTAACTTCTTCTAACTTCTATAATTATTCCAGGTATAACAACACTTTAAAAATGACTCACTGCACCTTTAAGTGTTAACTTAACAAACAAAAATTGATTATTATAACTTTCATAGCATACTAATGATTGATTGATTTATTTATTATGCTACGGTTGTGATGATGTACCTGGAACATGTTTGTAGCTTTTGGTGAGATGTGAGAGCCAGCTGGTGCGCAGGACCCAGTCACTATGGGAGGCTCTCTCGGTCAGGATCCGCACGGCTGTAGGAAGAAGCTGCTGGGCGTCGCTGGACCTGTCGCCTGCCCTGTCTTCTGGAGAAAACTGCAGGGTTTCCAGGGCTGCACCGCTCTGCATCGCCCTCTGCAGGTCAGTCAGGCTCAGTGGACGACTCCTGCGTGATACCAGATACCAGATACCAGAATGGAGCTTTTCTAACAAAAATAACTAGCATGTGATTGTTAAATGGGTGGTGAAAAGGCTGTTGTTGTGTCTGTATTTGTGGGTCAGACCTCTTGCTGTGCAGGCTGAGTGTGTTCAGACAGTAGAGGAGAACCTGGCCGTCCCTCTGGACGCTGGAAAAGCACGAGTCCTCTGTGGACTGCAGGGCAGAAGGCACTCGATCTGGCCACACGCCTGCGCACAACAGTCCGCTGCCCCATTCTTCTGAGTCTAACACCGACAGCTGTCTCTCTATCAGCTCCTGAGCCAGCTGAAGGAGGAAAGAAGAATGAGAATGAGAATGAGAATGCAGCTTCTATGAGACATAGTAAGATCTAGTATGTGATTTGGTATATATATATGTGTGTGTGTGTGTGTGTGTACACCTTTCGGTTGGCAGTGGTGCGCTGACACAGGGCGTATGCTTCCCCACATGCCTGCAGCAGGGCGCTGGGGAGATCCACACCTCTCTGCAGCTGACTGGACAACAGTGCAGCCGCATGCAGCAGACATGAGACAGAGGAGGCCGGAGAGTCTGGGATAACAAACACAATAATATCTTTTGACGGTTTCTGATATTCATATGCTTTATATGCTTTATATTATTACAAAGAACAGTAGTGTAAGCCCAAGTTGCTCAATCAGCACAAAGATATAATGAAAATGCTCACCCCAGATGGCCGCCTTGATCTCGGAATGAACGGTCATCAGTAAATCACACACACAATCTCCGATCACTCCTAGAGTGTGTAAGATTGTCTTGAGGTCCAGCGAGTCCCAACACGCTCCCTCGTTCTCTCCCGGGATGTAGATCTCCACACCACGATTCCTCATAGCCCGGGAGATCTCTCCATGCGCAGGGTCCATGGTGAGGAATAGCCTGGATGTGATGCGGAGGAAAATAAAGTTGTCAGGGTTCTGTCGAATGCAGATCCTGAGTTTTTGATAGCGGAACTGATGGATATACCTGAAGTTAGGGTGTGGAGTGATGCTTGGCGTCGTGCCGTCAATGACCCCGCGCTCGTTAATGGTTAAAGACCCACCCGGCTCCAGGAGAGCGTTCAGCCGATCGAGGACAGACGGGCTACAAAACCACACGCAGAAAATCTTAACATGTGCAGTTACTGGAAACAGCTTACCCAGTGACGGTTTATTCCTGATATAATAAAAGGTATTAATGAGGTGATTGCAATCCAAGTTACATACCTGCAGAAGTTAACGTTGTCCATAAGCAGCCAGTCTCCAGCCTGCAGAGCCTGGACCAACGTGCCGTCCAGCCATTCGAAACTTCCGTGACTCCAACCGTCCTCCATCTGTGCCAAGCGCTCCTTCAGCAGGGTGAAGTCTGTCTGCAGCTTCGACATGTCTGCAGCAGGAGACAACGAGATTAAAGGCTCAATAACTTCAGCACTATTAGATTTATTGCGTTAGAAACCCTCAGCAGATCTTTTTTTGGATTTGTAGCTACATAAATCACATCTGCAGTGTAACCAAATGAGGTATGAGAAACAGAATGATGGAATGGACCACCAGTAAAGCTTGAAAGAGGGTAATGAGCTGAAAATGTTACACTGTAAAGTAATAAATCTAAGATTATGAACTTAAATACGAGAATTTCAGGCATAGAAGTCATGCCCACATTTTCTGCGGTTACCTGTGAAGACCTTGAGCTTGGTGTTGAGTTTGTGGAGCAGCACAATGATGACCTCGAGCTTGTTCAGGGCCTCAAATGTCACGGTGCCGTCAGCTGCGTCGAGTCCCTCGTCCCTCAGCCAACGACGGAACGTGCTCCATGTGCTTAAAAGGAACTCTGTGTCCTGAACCGCCCCGTCCAGAGACATCAGCCCGCGCCGTGTCACCATGGCCACCACGTAGTCCATGCTCTCCAGGACCTGCTGCCATGGTCGGATGATGTCCACCTGAGGAAGAAGAAAATCATTCCTGAGAGCACGGTATACCAGATAGAAAGGAGTGCTATTTTTCTCTTGAGCAGTCTTCTCACCTGTTCGAACCCACCCAGCAGTTCGGTAGTGTCCATGGCGCTGTTCATAGCCATCACCCTGAGCCTGTGCCCGGTCAGCAAGGCTAGCAGGTGTACCAGACTGCTCTTCCCACTGGCACTGGGGCCCACCAGTATGGCCATCCAGCCCATCTTTACGCATTTCATTAAAGACTCCAGTGGCCGCAGAGCTTGATGAGTAATCGACAACGGAGGATCCAAGACGACAGGAGCTCCACCGCTGCGCTGGAGCACTGACGAGCCCACCTAAAGTAAAGAGGAGAAGTTAGGACGCATTCCAAACTGAATAATTATCGCGACAGCGCTACTAACATGGATCATATATATATACACAGACTAACCTGCAGATTCAGAGGAGTAATGTGGAACTGCCTGGAGCCCAAGTGAGGTTCGAAATCTTCAGCAAACACCTTCCTGAATACAGAAAGCACCTGCGGCAACAAACAATAAAACGAGTAGATTTAAGATACGGTTCAGTGTTAAAGCACTGATTTGACCATATAAACAGGAGCAGACGCAGCTACCTGAGCCTTATCCGCTTCCGTTCTCATCCGGTCTGCATACACCAGTCCAACGTGCTGGCCTGGGTTATAGAAGGCTGGTGATTGGTCAGCTTGCATCAGCTGACACCAGCGGAAGAGGTCTCGCAGGTTGAACTCCCACGGTCCTCCTTTCTGACCCCACTTTCTCTCTATTGCCACCTCGGTTACAAGCTGAGAGGAGGAGAAAGATGAGAAGGACTGAATTTGTGGTATGTGTCTATGAATGAATATTTCATGATATTTTAATGAGAAATTTTGTGCCATTTTGTGGTCAAAACATGAATCCAAACAATTCACTCATCACTATTATTGAAAACAGAGTTGTCCTTACAATATAATGAATTAACCGAGTAGATTTCTTCAATGTAATTACAATTTATTCATTTATTTATCCACACATACAAACAAAGAATGTTTTGATGCATTATAAAGCACTTTTAATCTTCTTTTATTACCATTTCAATCTTACCTTGTTGCTGAACTGCACCATTTTAGAGATGACATGCTCTTTGATGTTTGGAAAGATGGAGTTAGAAATGAACTGCATGTCTTGACTGGTGAGCTGGTCCACATACACCTTACAAGCACAAGATGAATCATTAGACCGTAAATAATAAGGGACAGCCGTACAATAAAGGGGTTAATTCAAAGCCAAGATGGATCCATACCTGAGTAAACCTGTTGAGGAAGGACTTGGGGAGACCTTTACGCCCTCCTCCTTGTGTGAAAGGATTCTGGCAGCCAAAGATCTTCGTTTTTTCATGCTGGACCTGGAAACGTAAGCTCAGCTCCGGGATGTAGATTTCTGCTCGGTGGTCGAAGCAGGCATTCAGACCCTCCAACACCGACTGAGAGGCCAGGTTTAACTGTGCACAGATTTACAAGTTGGATCTAGTTTTCATTACACTTTCATATAATCAGTAAATTATGATTTACTGATATAGAGTGCTAGGCTGGGTTATAGTTGTACGTATGTACATTTACCAGATACCAACAATGTCGGAGCTCCGGGTCAATCGTATGCATAGACAAATGAAAACGAAAGCTGTTACACCTCATGATGTTACCTCATCAAGTACAATCCAATGTCCAGCCTTTAGAGCAGCCAGGAGAGGACCGTCACGCCACGCAAACTCTCCTCCTTTACCGCCCTCTACTGGAAGGTCTGTCCCAAACAGGTCTGTAACATCCTAAACAAACAGGGGAAAACATTTATACAGTAATATTTATATAACATGTATAACGTTACATATAAGGTGTCCTGAGAAGACCATTCAAACAAAGCATGGTGGTGGCGGCATCATATTCACAGTTAACCTTGGCTGCTTGGTTGTTTCCCTTTATATCACTGTAGGATGGAATGAAAGTCTGGGAAAGTCTCAATATTATGGGATATTATACATGGATTATGACATATAACCCAAGTTCAAAAAGTTAAAAGAGAGTAAGTGCTTATGCAACCATAAGACATACTGTCTGCTCAGAAAGGTTGATTCTGACTAGCTGGTTCCCAGAAGCCTTGGCAAGCGCAGCCACCAGACTGGTCTTGCCCACTCCAGGTGAACCCTCTAGCAGGATGGGTCTCTGGAGCTTTAGCGCCCGTAGGATCCTCATGGTATTGACTGCTGTCGTCCCAGCACCCAGGGCGTAATCCGAAAGGCAGCGGTTTTCGTTCTCGGGATCTGGGGAGCACGATATTGATATTTATCGATAGTTTCAAGATTCAAGTGATCGTTCAAAAGCATTACGGACAGTAATGAGCAAGCGCTCACCAGCCATGATGTAGAAAGGCTCGATGCCGAAGAAGTCGTCCCCCCAGCGCAGCTCTCTGACCAGAGTGGTGTCATAAACCCTCAGAGACTCCTGCATCTTCTCATCTAGCTTAGAGATCCTGCGCAGCTTCGTCTCCAGAAAAGCCAGACATGCCTTTCTTGCCATTGCTACGTTCTCTGCTGCCGAGACTGTCGTCCCTGAGGACCAGGAAGCACCCGGTTATTACAAAGACAATCACAAAAGCAAGGCCATGATGGACATAATATTTTGGAGAGTGCATCATCATCTTTTATTCATATTCAGTGTTTACCTGATCCGATGCCATCGATGTAAACGAGGCAGGCGGCGTGGATGAAGGCAGTGACGGTGTCCAGCCTCTGGTCCCACTCCGGCTCTTCCAACTCTTCCAGTCCCATGAAGCTGCTCTCGTGCCGATCCTCGTCCTTCTCGCACACAGCGTTCAGGAAGTCCACCCATGAAAGGATGTCCCTTACGCTCAAGATGCATCTCCTCCCAAACTCCTGATTGGTCAGCCAGTCGATGAAGTCCAGCATGAGCTCGGCGATGTCCTTGCCTGGAGACAAGAGAGAAGACGATTCTCAGGCATGAGAGCTAGAGACGAGTTTTCTAACGCTCATCCCGTGAGTCGTGGACACACCTTGGTGGTCGTGCTGGTATAAGGAAAGTCCTGCTCTCAGGTTGTGCTGGATGATCTTCATCAGATCATCACGGCTGTTAGCCTGAGGACACCAGATCTCCGTGAACCTGTTCCTCAATGCTGGGGAAAGCTGGACATACAAAAGAAATGTATTTTAAGCAATTAACACTCATTAATCCATGTAAAAATCAAATATTAAGAAGTTAACAAACCTCTTTCTTGCCAAAGTCTCCACCAGGGTTCATAGTGGCAACCAGTCGAAATTTCTTCCCGGCAATGATGAGCTCAACGTCGTCGTCATCCCCGCTGCCTTTCTCCGCCAGGACCAGAGATTTCTCCGTCTCCAGAACGCTGCAGAAGGAAAACACCCAATTTGAGAAGGAGAAAAATGAATGTGTATGTGATTATGTATGGATTCGGGTGTATTTTACCCACCTGTTGAGTCTCTCCAAGACAGAGTCATCAGCCAGTGAGATCTCATCCATTAAAAACACTCCTTCCTGTTTCATAGCGAGCACCAAGGGTCCGTCACGCCATTCGAACAAGCGGCCATCTTCAGCGTCTGACTGCGGGAATGAAAAAAATACCTCTGTAACCTGATACGTCATACTGAACCTATCAGAGTACATGAAAAATTAGACCCCATATCTGTCCATCAGTGCTCGGGGGAATCTTACCTGCCGTGTCCCGGTGTGTCGGACCGGCCGCAAACCGCCCAAGAAGTCAGACGTCTCCATGTGCAGGTGGCAGTTCACAGCGAAAAACTTCTGTCCAGCCAGAGCAGCAAACAGCTGGCAAATTGTGGTCTTACCACACCTAGAGAAACGCCATACAGAATACCTGATACTTTACCCCTTAACTCTATATATATATATATATTACACATACATATATATACAGAGATTCCTCACTACTTCGTGCTTCAGTTATCGCTGGTTCAGTGCTTCGCGGGTAAAAAATTATTCAATTTAAAATGAAAAATGAATTATAAATATTAAAAAAAAATAATAATAATAAAAAAAAATCCATTCCGGCAACCCGCAACACCGAGCAACGCACGGTGTAGATCGCGGTGAAAAGAGTTTGTGTCTCGCGGTGTGTTTCAAGTGTTAAAAAGTTTGTGAAGCCC
>JAOTRJ010000027.1:2320362-2335915 GCA_028564905.1 Leptodoras praelongus | reverse complement strand
GGACAAATTGTTGGTGCACGTCTTGCTGGTGCATCTGTGACCAAGACAGCAAGTCTTTGTGATGTATCAAGAGCCACTTATAATAACCATTATAACGTAATTGATAACAGTAACTGGATTGAAAATGACAACTCTAATACGGCTGAAACTGACAGGAAGTGTGGATCAGAATCAGACAGAGTGCTGTGTTCTGCTTTTGGACTGCCATTTCTAGAATAGTATCAGTCCATAAAAAGCTAGAAATCACGCAAAATTATTTTGGGCTAATCTTTTGTAAGAGTCAACAGATCTGAAAGGGTCATGGCCGCCTTTGATGTTTTTCGAGAACTCCATGCTGCGCATTGGAGTTCAAAGCCCTTCATGATTAGCCAAGGCTATGTGACCACATTGCAGGTTCGCATTAAGACTTTTTCCCGGTTCCACCCTTAACACACACAATCAAGCCTGTCTTCTCAGTCGGCCGGGCTATCACGCCTCTCCTGACTCAGCTCACACCAGAAGAGATTTGAGATTCAAACTGAAAGAGTGTTGCAAAGACTTAATTCATTAGCTGAGCCAAAAAAAAACCTTACATTTTACATAGGTTTAGGTCAGATGATATCACTGTGTGTAAATATTCTGACCCCAAAGGTTGCAGATTCTAAAGACTACTACTCAATGATATGGAGCATGAACCACAATGAAAGGGTCATACAATTTCTGCTGGGTCTGGTTGGCTTTCTTATCGAACGCAAGGCGTTATTGACTAATCAAGTGTACTCATTTCCTCACCACAGGAACGCCATGCCGCTGCTTGATAAGCACGTCCAAATGTGAAAATGCAGCTTATCTCTTGGCTACAGCCTTTTCTAATTGCTCATAGGGTTTAAATATAGCTAGAGTTTCCGGAGAGTTTCAGCTGGATGTTTGCATCATCGCATCATTGACTAAGACTACTGAAGCTCCAGTTTTTCCACTTCCCTTTGCTTAACCTGTAGGACTTTCATAGCTCTTTCGTTATTCATTTGCATTAATTTGTATGTTTAGTGATTTATCACTTCAGCATCTCTGGCTATTCATTTACATTTACATTTATGGCATTTGGCAGACACCCTTATCCAGAGTTACTTACATTTATCTCATTTTATACAACTGAGCAGTTGAGGGTTAAGGGCCTTGTTCAAGGGTCCAATAGTGGCAGCTTGGTGGTGCTGGGGCTTGAACCCCCAACCTTCTGTTCAGTGGCAGCTTGGTGGTGCTGGAGCTTGAACCCCCAACCTTCTGTTCAGTGGCAGCTTGGTGGTGCTGGGGCTTGAACCCCCAACCTTCTGTTCAGTGGCAGCTTGGTGGTGCTGGGGCTTGAACCCCCAACCTTCTGTTCTGTGGCAGATTGGTGGTTCTGGAGCTTGAACCCCCAACCTTCTGTTCAGTGGCAGCTTGGTGGTGCTGGGGCTTGAACCCCCAACCTTCTGTTCAATGGCAGCTTGGTGGTGCTGGGGCTTGAACCCCTGTTCTGTTCAGTAACCCAACACCTTAACCATTGAGCCACCCCTGCCCCTATTCATCACATTACATCTATACACATGCTTCATCAGCACAAGTTCAATGTCAGGCACAGTCATCTACAATTCACCTAACTTGCCTGCCTGTGGACAGTCGGAGGAAACCGGAGTACCCAGAGTAAACCTGCTGTAACTGCTTGACAATCTAACTAAAAATGCAGTATGCAAGTATAAAATTTTGTACGCTAATAAATAAAGAATCATATGAGGCAAAACATTCTGATATGAGAGGAAGAAAATACTTCAGGAAGTATTCTTACAGGAAAACAATCACCTAGATGGTGGTATCTGCTCTATTCACGGTTTCTAATATTCCAGATTCACGGTTTCTAATATTAAAAGAGACACAGCTGGAAACAACTCTATCAAAAACTTCATTTCTAATCCTGCTTGCCAAAACAAGAAATCGCACCCCATCGTAACCTTTTCTGAACAGAACTCACATATTTGCTGCTAAAGCTAAAGTCTATCCATGAATACCCATGAAAAAGCTGTAAGTCATTTCTCTGCAGCTTGGTACTTTCTGGATTGGCATTTATGGGAAATTCCCAGGAGGAAACTTTACAAACCGTTTCATAAGCTGAATTAAAGCATCTGTCTGGTCACAAGAAGTGTGCTTTTATGACCTGAGCAGCGTTTTCAGAAAGATGATGATTTGTTTTCCCCACCTAAAGGTGGAAAAATAATGACCAGAGTGTTCAACTACCTGCCTTTCGCGAGGGAGGATTTTGCTCAGAGATGACCAAACATCACATGCTATCCAGTGCTTAAAAAAGAAACGATGGGAACCAGGAAAAACAACTATTTTTAGAGAACTGCGTAATATATTTGATGCTCTGGAAATCCTATAAATAAACTGGAATTGTAATGCAGCCCAGGTGACCATTCATACCTGTAATGCTTTATTCATCATAATGTGTTTCCATAAGAATTCTGTACCAGATAAAAGAGTCCTGGCACAACAATGCCCACTGAGCACATTTGCATGGTTAAATATATAAAGGCTTTATAAGGAATTTGGTCGATGAATAAAGCCAAAGCAAAACACATCAAACAGAAAGTAGAGGTAACAGACAAGTCAACATCAGCCACAAAGTCTCACATAATTATACATCAAAACTGCCCTAATGTTCAGCACCAGTGCACATTAAAGTAATACAGAGAAATAGAAAGCTTTGCCTGTGACCACTCAGTAAATAAACCAGAACACCTAAAAGACTTGCAGGCCTCTAAGAAACTCTGACAGCTCCCACGGGGAAAAACAAAGCCACGTGTGTTTACCGGATGAGGGTGAGGTTGCGCATTAACCATTCGTGGCATAAACCAGCATAGGACCTCTCTTTGATTTTTGGAAAGCAGGGTCAGTTGAATTAGCCAGGATGGTAACCTAGCACGCTATGCAACACCTGCTTGGGAGGGGATAAGAAAACCTTGAAAAGTCCCATAGCAACAGTCATACTCTCAGCTCAAGTAATATTTACGTTGGCAGACAATGAAACAAGCCGTGTATGTTTGACCGACAGCAATCTCCGTATTCAAAGCAGGTTCAGGAAGCCAATTAGGAGAGGAATGCGAGTGGTTTCAGAGAGAGCAGGAGGCAGAAACTGGCATTCCTGAGAGGCACTGGAGAGAAAGTGTCGGCTTATGAAAGGTGGTTAATTGATGTTTGGGTACAGAGTTTCCTCGCCTTTCAAGAATGGAATTAATTAGCTAAATAAATGTGCAAGGAAATTAAGTTTCCAACTCTCTCTCTGCTTCACTTCCTCCATCAGTGCCTCAACCTGTTTAACTGGAGGCTACACCTGGGCTATTGGAAATAATCCATCTTTCCATTTTTTTTCTTTTTAGTCTAGAATGGATTGTGAGATTGTGACCTAGAGGCCAGGGGCAGAAAGGTAGCACGCAAGTGAGGGAAATAAATGCAATTTTTAGGGCTGAGTTGTGCAGAGCTGGAGGTCTTGTTGGCATGTCACTGTTCAGTGGCAGTCTGGCAAATGTCTTGTCCAGTGCCAGCACAAAGACAGGACCTAACCAGGAAAAGACTACTCCAGAGACCACTAACATCCGCATAGTTACAGTGTTATAGCATAGCTTCTGTAGCTGGACACTGATCTGCGTTGCCATGTTTCTGGTTCTTTTATTGCCTTTTAAGGTAATGTTACAACGGTACTGCTTGAAATAAAAATGCCTTTCCAGTGAAGGATTCACCGCAAACAATGCTGCAAAAACAAAGGAGATTGCCCTCGAAATGTTCCCTGGGAAATATCATTTAAAAGATTCCATTCCCTTTATATTTAGACAACTGATTGCTTCTAGCTCTGTGATCTACTAGGCCAGGGGTGTCAAACTAAATCCACAAAGGGGCGGTGTGAGTGCAGGTTTTCTTTCCAACTAAGCAGAAGCCACACACTACTGAAAGTCAGGATCCATTGATTAGATCCATTGATTAAAAACAGGTGGGATGAGCTGTGGCTCCTGCTTGGTTGGAAGGAAAACCTGCACCCAGAACTGGCCCTTTGTGGATTTAGTTTGATTCCCCTGTACTAGGCATTCCTGGATGTTCATAATTGCAGGTATTTGAGCTACGCCATTCACTTTGTTTCAAAAACAAGTTACTTGTTATTGCCAACAGGATGCGGTAAAGCTTGATGACAGTTCCTTGGTCCAGAATTGAAGGGAAGGACTTCTATGGTATCATCTCTATCCAAAGACCTCAACCTTAATGTTTAAAAAAAATCTGCCCACAGTATAGGGTTCTGCTTCACCCCCCTTTGTGGGGCAGCATGGTGGCTTTGGGGGTAGCACTGTTGCCTCACAGCAAGAAGGAGGTCCTGGGGTCTGTCCCAGGTCGGAGCAGTCTGCATCACCTCTGTGTGTACCCCCTGCAGTCCAAAGGCATCCAAGTTCATATTTAGACAACAGATTTTTTCTAGTTTTGTGATCTACTAGGCCAGGGGTGTCAAACTAAATCCACAAAGGGCCGGTGTGGGTGGAGGTTTTCTTTCCAACTAAGCAGAAGCCACACACTACTGAAAGTCAGGATCCATTGATTAGACTTGATTAAAAAGGTTTGGGATGAGCTGTGGCTCCTGCTTGGTTGGAAAGAAAACCTGCACCCACACCGGCACTTTGTCGATTTAGTTTGACACCCCTAGTTTGACAGTTCCCAGGTCCAGAATTGAAGGGAAGGATTTCTATGGTATCATCTCTGCTCCAAAGACCTCAACCTTAATGTTTAAAAAAAATCTGCCCACAGGATAGGGTTCTGCTTCACCCCCTTTGTGGGGCAGCATGGTGGCTTTGGGGGTAGCACTGTTGCCTCACAGCAAAATGGAGGTCCTGGGGTCAATCCCAGATGGGAGCAGTCTGTGTCCCCTCTGTGTGTACCCCCTGCAGTCCAAAGACATCCAAGTTAGGTGCACTGGACATTCACCCCATGACCCCATGAATTGCCCCAGAACTTGTGCATTGATGTAAACTTCTGCTTGTCATGAATAGCCACTGATGCTGAATGACATTAAAATTAACAAACACCTCCTTTTGTGAGGAAGCAGTCACTGGGGCCAGACACTGAGTCAGGAGTGACAGATTCCTCACAGCGTAAGCAGACATCCCAGCACATCCCTGCTTGACACCTTCAGCCCAAACTGCCAGTGGTGTACTGACATATTGCTTATTTACTATTGTTCACAAATGGTGTGGAAAAACCCAACAACCAGCAGGTTGCCTATACAGCATTTATTACACTGTTGACATCTATGTTCTAAGTTTGTTCCCAGTCGAGTGCCGTCGCTGGGAGTTATTTGTGCTTGGTTTTGTTATTGAGTTATATCCGCCTGTTCTGCTCGGTTTCCTTTCTGTGCCCTGTTTTGAGGGCCATTCCTGCACTGCTTATGTTGGCTCGACAGCTCCGTGCCACAGTGTTGAAATGAATCAGATCTTTTCATGGCTACTGCCACAGAACTCCAATTTTATGTCTCGCAGGAATGCGTTTGATAAAAACGATAAACATATCACCACATTGAACAGTTATATAACAGCCTGATGACTGAGGAGAAAATAGCTTGTGATGGATTATTTCCATCTCTCACGGCATATAGGGTTGCTGGCTTGTCAAGTATTGTAGGGTTTATGCAAGGTAGATATAAAATTAAATCTGCCCTTCTACCTCATAGTTGCTGTTTTATTTTAAATTCAACATGGTGGAGTAACAGAGCCAAAATCCCACATGGACCGCTATTAGGAATGTAACCCAATACATTTCTCATTTACAAATGCAGACCGAACTAAGACTCTCTGGGAAAAGAAATCAAATTTTTGTTCAGCATCTGTATATTCACTCATAATCCCTAAATTGCCCAATACCTAAGAGCACCTTTCTAATAAATGCCATGTCAAAGCATCAAAGTCTATCAGTGTACATCCAGCTAGTCGCCAGAACATTTCCCGGCACCTTAGGCTCTCTTTTTTTAGCCTCTATGACTTAGCAAACAGTTTCAGATGGTGCACAGGGGGTTTTACAGACAAAGACGTCCTATTTGCATGAGGTTTGGCTAAGCTCCTGCAAACAGTAGATCTCTCTGGGAGAGTTGAAAACATCAAGTCATATATGTGCAATGTTCTAGCGGCTGCTCTGTAAGGGGTACAGGGTGCATACCTTGGCGTTGTCGGCGACAACAGGTCCACATTTTCAGAAATGGTTCAAAACCGCTCGTGTACGGTACAGCCAGACATACAGTACATCCGTTTGGAATATTGCTTCAGGCTTAGAAGCTTTCATGTTGCTTGTCATGGTTTTGTCTTGATACGTTGGAGACTGTGTGTATGGACTATAAATTACAGCTCATTTTTCATTTGTATTCAAATTCCAACTTAAACTTTGCACCTCCTTTTCATTTAGAGCACATTTCAACCATAAAGCTGTCTGTAAGTCTAAGCAGGATATTATTTTAGGCTTCTTATTACTTGTTCTTCTACAAAAATTCCCAAAACTAGACATTTGGTCCTACATTCCTTGGTGTCTAATTGTTTTAAAGCCTGATAAAACTCTACCTACTTCTATTTAAAGGAGGAAAAATTCCGGCTGGAACAAAAACCTTGCTTTTTCAAATCTCTGAGCTCTTAAAAACAGACCCTAAGGACGTTTTCTCTGTTTTCTATCACAGCTTTCGCATTCCCATGCCTCTAGCTCTTTTTTTAACATCCCAATTTCCATATTTTGTCTGTACAGCCAGAATCCTTTCTGCACTAAAAATGATCAAATGATTGCTGCGGGCTTTCTTAGAGACATGAGATGTGGGGCTGTGAGCCAACGCCGGTCTGGAGTTTGAATCAGCTCAGTCAGAGGTAGTCAGACTGTTTTAAAATCCGCTGAAGTGCAGCCCATAACCACCAATGGCCAATGGATGGTCAGTTTGAAGTTTCAAAGCAGGGAACATTCTTTTAGAGGCCAGCCAGCAACCGGTTATAGAGCCTCTTGATGGTACGGCAGATTGGAGAGAAATAGAGAGAAAAAACTTTGCTGATGTTTATTTTATGGCTGGTAGTGCCTTTGATGATTCCAGACAGTATATACTCTGATCAGGTAGAGAAATGTCCTTGAAGGTAGTGAAGTATGGCTTCAAGGGTTCTTATGTCGCTCATAAAAAAACATCAGAACCTATCCGCATCATAGTTTATATAAGACTGTTATGGAGATAACACCATCTCATGCTTTACAAATGAAACGCCAGCTTCTTATGCATGACGATCTTCTTAATCGGTAAAATGATGGATATGCAGCAGTCATATAAGCATTCATAGCAGAACATATGTTGAAATGAAGCAGACTAACTCTTGCGTAGGTTCCCGTCTGAAGCAGGGTATGGATAGCATGTTCTCCAGATGGTCCAGTTCTCAAAACAGCCGTCCATGCTGGAAGTGCATTAGCCATGCTCCAGACTGGAAAAACTCAGAACGATTTAGCGTTTCCTTAAACATGGGGGGTGTGGGGGGGAGGTGGGAGGAATATCTCCACCTTTAGCACAACGCTGACTCTGCATTGACACCTGCGTCTTCGCATACGCTGCTAAAAATGATTATGCCTATATTTGGTGAATCCGCCATACTATGAGGATTCAACTGCAGTGACATCATTACGCAAGACATGGGTGGGAAGAGAAAGTGAGAGAATGCAAGCATTGGAGTGAATCCTATGAGGAATGTTGTGCTGAATCCCACAGGAATGCAGCCACAAAAAGCTCCTATTGCACAACAACAGGACTGCAAGGGAAACCTCTGCATAGGAAATGTTACCAAACCATACCACAGGATTCCCCTTTACCATTTAAAATGCCAGAACACCCAGTGAGACTGAAAGGCCACAGAACAGAAATTTGATTAGGGTGTAAGAGAATACGCAAGGCTTCCTTAACTATAGCTGTTACTCTGTGATTCTGCAGGGCGTTTATGTAGTACAATATGGTTATATTCAGAACTTTCAACAATCATGGTCAGGCAACTATTCACACACAAAAATAGACATGTCAGATTTCATATCAGGATAAACCTGGAAATGGCAGTGAGGATAGAATTTGTTCTTGTAGACCAGAACACTTCACAACGAATACAGCTCTGGAAACCATTACAGCTTTTTACTAGATTTGTGTAGTTTTAAAATGGTTCATAATGGTATTCTGTGGTTTTAATAGGGCTTAATCTTACAATCTAAAAAGGGCCCTAATGGTGACTTGGAACCCATTCTACAACATTCTGATGGTTACTGATGCACTAAGATGAACTCAGGTGGTAGTCTTTGTTGGGAAACTTCCAATAATAAGATCTATATTTACATTTTATGGCATTTGACAGACACCTTTATCCAGAGTGACTTACATTTATCTCATTTATACAACTGAGCAGTTGAGGGTTAAGGGCCTTGCTCAAGGGCCCAACAGTGGCAGCTTGGTGGTGCTGGGGCTTGACCCTCAACCTTCTGTTCAGTGGCAGCTTGGTGGTGCTGGGTCTTGAACCCCCAACCTTCTGTTCAGTGGCAGCTTGGTGGTGCTGGGGCTTGAACACCTGTTCTGTTCTCCAACCTTCTATTCAGTTACCAACACCTTAACCACTGAGCCACCCCTGCCCCAACATCTATGATGATCTATGATGATGACCTGCACCCTGGATCCATAAATCTGATTTAGAATATGCTCATTATTTTTCTGTCATTCCCAAAAAGGGTACTACAGGCCTGTCCTAAACTTATTGCTACTTTATCCTAGTCAGGATTGTGGAAGACCTGGAACACATCTCCAGCACAATAGGCGTAAGGTGTGAATACACTATGAATGGGATGCCAGTCCACTCTTTTTCACACCTTAGGCGCAATTTAGCAATGCCAGTTAGAGCACGGAGAACACCCACATGGACATGAGGAGAACAGAAGCTCTGGACAGACCATAACGCAAGCTCAGGTCTGAACCAGGGACTCATGAGCTATCAGGTTGGAACACTAAAAAATAGCTGGCAATAGCTGTTTTTTTAAATCACTACCCAAATAATTCCAAAGAAAACCCATTACAGTAGCGTCCGCTTACTCTCGAGAAGCCTCATGACGAACCTCCAGGTTGTCCTTTTGTAATTACTGAAACTCCTAATGCATAGAGCTAATAATCAGAGTTGTATACGCCTTTCTTAGCCTTAATCTCATGAGCAAACTGGCTTCATATCATCAAAATCTACACAGCAGCACATAACAGAGGCTGGTTGCGTGATTGGGCTAAGTAAGCAAAAGCAGATTAGCTTTCTTCTGAAAGCACAAATGCAAGAACATCTGTTTTATGGTGAAATAATCGAGCTGTGTTTCTGCTGGCCTAGAGCCTATGTGTCTGTTTTCTGTGCATAGTGCATATTCCCATGCATTCGTCTAGCTTTTCACATGTGGAACTAATAACGTGCCGAGGTATTTTTAGAGCTAATACAGAAGGGTCTGCTAGACAGCTTTCGGGTGCAAGTCACAATTCATTTACTAAGCGAATACTTTATGTGTTTGGCAGTTGTTAATGGATTTGCAGTTGTTTGCCTCTGCGTTGACGTGAAAGAATCAGGGAAGAGAATTAGGAATAAATGTTTAGAAACACTTTACATTCCATTTGACGCCGCTGCTATTTCAGGACGGTTCGGTAAACTGTTAATTAAGTCTGAGGTATTCAGTTTTCATGTCGTAGCTCATTGTGTGTATATGTTCATCAGGACTTGATGGACAAACCTGAAATTTTCAGACAGTCAAAACACTAGAGGACGGAACATTCCATCATGTCCAAAACAAGAACTGAGCCCTTTGAACTGTTTTTTTTTTTTTTAAATGACCGGTACCACATAGACAGCATATTTCAGTGGAGAACTGGAAAGTCAATCTGTCAGCTAATGCATTTACTAAAGTGGGAGCAGGCGAGACAGAAAGAAAATGTGATCCTGGAACTAAACGGCAGCGGAAAATTGCCCCCTGGCAGCACGAAAGTATTTGGGATCTGTTATTTTTGTTCAGAGAACAATAAACCACCTAGAAATTATGACCTAAAAAAAACCCCCAGCCTCCCATACGTCCCCCTTCCACTAGTTAGGAATGGGATATGTGGCCACACGGCCACATCCCCCTAAATTATAATTATACCCACAATCCACATGCCTTTATTTTCCCTGGAGATGGAAGCCTTTCCATTACATCATCAAAGACTGACCTTTGACCCATCATCATGGCAGTCTCTGTCTGACAAATTTAGTTCCGCTTACATCATCTTGCTTGGCCTCTCTCACCAGCTCATCACAGACCATCTCTTCTTTTAGGATATGGACAGTTCCTCCTACATGGATGGTTGACCAAACTCCAGATGGGGGCTAAATGTGGCCTCTGGACTGCTTTTTCAGGAATATACTCCTTGTTGGAGGTAGCTTTTGGACAGGTTTTACCCACACAATGTAGCACTGAAGTTAAACAGAGCTGAACATATTTATTCCTGTTCTGGGAGGTAGGAATGCAGGAGATATAAGCATTAGCATCAATTGAGGGAAGACAAATCTTACACACCTGAGGCACGCCACACACAGAGCCGGGTTTATTTTGCCGGACACTCACACCACATCAGCAGGCCGTCAGATCACACACAGATCGTACGATGAGCCCTGGGATACTACGACTAACCTCTATGTGTGTATATGTGTGTGTGTGTGAGAGTGGGTGTGGTTGTTGAGGGGTTTTTGTGCAAGAACTGGCAGCCTTGTGCTCAGTAGGAATGAGAAGTTGTTGACAGACAGGGTACATTACCATTTGGCAAGGCTGTTTCCAGATCACGCTTTTACTGTACTCTACTGGCCAGACCGCAGAGAGGTAGAATGAGAGAACAAGGGAGGAGGAGGAGGGATAGAGGGAGAAAGCAAGAGACAGAGGGCCTGGAGTGAAGATTCCCATATAAGGCAGGCTTCCTCCGAGACAGCATGCGTGTAGGAAAAGCATGTCTGCTGGCATGGCCGGTACATTCCTGCAGCTCTCGCTCGGAGCTTTTCATTTCCGATTGGCCGCTGTGCAAGGGCCAGCGCTCCCTTTCCTAATAGGAGGGGGTTCGGGGTCCTTTTTTCACTTTCAAAATACACAAACGGACAAGTCTAGCCACTTTCCTGCAGCTCTGCCTCACTGTCTGTCTAGTGTCTGGATCCACAGACCTGCACTGTGTAGTGTACAGACATTACAGTAACAAAAAAACAGCAATTAATTAAAGGACCAGCTCAAACCTCAGACAATAAAAAACATCTAATGGCATGCAATGACATACAGGTAAAGATAAAGCTTCAGGGTCATATTTCTATAGCTACCATTATACATAAGTAGATTCATTGTACATGATTTCTCTATATTTTTGTATGCATGTATTTAAAAGGCCATCCCACAAACGTTTAAATGAATTGTCACTAATTTAACATCAGCTTTAAAGCCTGTGTTGCAGAGAAACCATTTTTGGCACTTCCTCTGAAAACAAATATGTGTACTTGGCATTACCATGCTGTAAAAACATGTTGCTGTCGGCACATTTGATGAACCACAATGAATAACACAAACATATACACACACACACACATATACACACACATGAAGAGGGCAGGATAGTGCCAAAGCTGCACTTTTTATTTTGCTATGTGACAGCACCCTCTCGGTCTCAGACAGCTGGAATGTGGGATGGCAGGGGGTGCGAATCTTAGGGTGGGGAGGAGTGGAGAAGAGGAGGAGGAGGAGGAGGAGGGCAGGAAACGAGGAAAGTATGCCAGGAATGTCCATGTTTATCCAGAGCTCCATTCAGCCAGTGGCGGCCCACCGCAGCTCAGTGGGTATAAAGGCAGACCCTGTTGCTGACTTCAACTCAGAACGACTCTGACTTCCCTTAGAGAGAAGAGACGAGGGCTGAGCAGACTAAGCAGCAGCCTACAGAAACTACGCTCTACGCTCTACCTTTTGGAAAGGAGAAGCCTTACCCCAACGAGATCGACTTGATCGGACACAAGACAGACAGCCGTTTGAGAGAAGACTACAGCTCTACAGAGCCACAGGAAGACTTTGCAAGCACCCGAAGGAGAGATTTTTTTACACGCCGTTTTGAAACATAACGAAGACCAGAAGATAGAGAAAATGTTTTCCGGAATGAGTCTGAGACTGATTTTTGCACTCTGCTTCACTTTCTTCAGCTGGGTAAGTTATCTTACTATATCATGATGTCGGATTTTAGTCTAATAGTAACCGAGCCTTCAAGGAATCATTATACCAGCATGC
This sequence comes from Leptodoras praelongus, assembly GCA_028564905.1. Classification (NCBI taxonomy): domain Eukaryota; kingdom Metazoa; phylum Chordata; class Actinopteri; order Siluriformes; family Doradidae; genus Leptodoras; species Leptodoras praelongus. The sequence goes on along the minus strand of JAOTRJ010000027.1, from coordinate 2,323,579 downwards.
TATAACTGAGAAACTTGTAGTACAAGTAGTGTGTGTAGCTTTTGAATGACTGGAATGAGATTGTAACAGTGTTTGCATCTTGTTATCTTCAGGTGGCTGCTCAGGAGTGCCCCAGTCAGTGCCAGTGCCCTGACATGGCCCCACAATGCCCCCCAGGTGACAGCTTAGTCCTGGATGCCTGCGGGTGCTGCCGTGTATGTGCTAAACAGCTGGGAGAGCTGTGCACTGAGAGAGATGTGTGTGACCCTCACAAAGGCCTCTACTGTGACTATGGGTCACCAAACAACCGACGCATTGGAGTCTGCACTGGTAAGGTTTCATTAAATATTTGGTACAACTTTTTTTGGCAACCTTTTTCTCATTACTATGATCCTTCAGCATTTCCTTGATGCTAATCTTTCTGGTCTCTTCAAAACAGCTCGAGAGGGCGCCCCCTGTGTGTTTGGAGGAAACGTGTACCGCAGTGGAGAATCTTTCCAGAGCAGCTGCAAGTACCAGTGTACATGCCTGGACGGCGCCGTGGGCTGTGTGCCACTTTGCGGCATGGACGTGCGTCTGCCCAGCCCGGATTGCCCCGTGCCTCGCAGGGTTAAGGTGCCAGGAAAATGCTGTGAGGAATGGGTGTGCGACTCACCCCCCACCACCAACTCCTTCATGGGATCTTTTCTGCCAGGTAAGGAGCAAGAATTCCGTTCTCAGAATCTTAAATATATCCGATGTAAATTATTGTAAGTCTGTGCTTCTAGTCCAGAATCTTGGTGACGTCACTGGTTTTGACCAAGCCTGTGTGTTCTTTTGGCTGTAGCTTACAGAGAAGAAGAGACCTACGGCCCAGATCCTTCCATCATGCGTGAGAACTGCCTGGTCCAGACCACTGAATGGAGCGCATGCTCAAAGACGTGCGGGCTTGGCATCTCAACTCGTGTAACCAATGACAACCGCGAGTGCCGTTTGGAGAAGCAGTCTCGCCTCTGCATGGTCCGTCCCTGCGAATCCCATCTTGAGGAGAAAATTAAGGTAGGTGTCAATGGATCATATTGCAGCTTCTGTTTCTGTTTACGGTTCACTGTTTGGATGTTATGTCTATGTTGTATCTCACGTTGTTTTGTCTCTTTTACAGAAAGGAAAGAAGTGCATCCGTACCCCTAGAGTATCCAAACCCATGAAGTTTGAGGTTTCAGGCTGCACCACTACCAAGGCTTACCGACCCAAGTTCTGCGGAGTGTGTACCGATGGCCGGTGCTGCACTCCTCACAGGACCACGACTCTGCCCGTCGAGTTCAAGTGCCCTGATGGCCAGGTCATGAAGAAGCAAATGATGTTCATCAAGACGTGCGCATGCCACTACAACTGCCCAAGTGAAAATGACATCTTTGAGTCCCTGTACTACAAGAAGATGTTTGGTGACATGGCATGAACGAGAACAGTGTGAGCCGACCTAAGAAAATTCCGTCCACTTGAACCAGACATCCATCTCGTAACGCAGAACTGTACTTGTCTCATGTCTTAGTTTAGTTTTCTTCTCGTTGTTGTTTTTGTGTGTGTCTATTCCTGTTGTGTATCTGTATTATCATATCCAGTGTGTCATGTCCTGATGGATGTTAGGGGCTCTTGGGCCTCGTAGTGGGTGGGGAACGGCTAAAACCAACAAAACTGTCGTGAAAACAAACGACAAAACATTACTGCACTATAAATTCGGTGACATAACGTGTTGCTGATTAGCCTGATTACGGTAATCCCGTCGCCCAAATTGTTCTGGGCGGATCAAAAGAGCGGAGAGAGGTGAGGAGGGCAGCAGACTTTAACCTCGGAACCGAAGCTAAAACGCCTCACCTAAGTGAGAGAGAGAGAGAGAGACTGGGAGTGAGAGAGAGTATAAATGTGCCCTTGTCTGTAGCTAACAGAGCTCTAGCCATGTTTTTTTTTTTTTTTTTTTTGAGATGTTAAGACCAGCAGAAGGTGATTCCTGCAGCACTGAGTGTGAAACGACTAACCGACTCAAACAGAGTTGGTATTTTGTCAAAAGAAAAAAAAAACAACTGGACGATTTGCAGCTTCATTCCTTTTTTTTTTAAAAAAAAATATTTTTTGGAATGCTGTAAATAATGTACATAATTTTTGTACAGGTTAAGTTAATTTAAATTTGTCATCGTTATTTGTCTTGCTTCACTTTGTGTGTCATGATAGCTTCTTCTTCCTTTTTTTTTCACTGACATGACTGTTCTTGTTACAGTTATTGTGTTATTTTATTGAGAAGTGTGACCAAAAAGTTACATGTTTTCAACTTTTTTTTGTAGTTTGGAATAAAATGTTATATTTTTATATAAATATGTTACATGTCCGTTTGTTTCCTATAATAAGCACACCACTGGTTTTGTCTAGCGACGGCACACATGGTCAAATTATTCACCACACACATACAGGACACTTCTATTAGTCTATGACCACAAAACCACTATTTCACTAGCATGTGCACATAAAGTACTGTATTTACTGTCCTACACTCAGGTTAACCTGAACCTCAGCAACCACTTTTATTGAGGCATTTATTTATATTTAAATAAGAACCAGCTTTTGTCCCTATAAGGACAAATCTGTCAATAATTCCTATCCATGTGGAGACATTTTGTCTGTGTTGACATATTATAACGTACAGACACACGTTCACACTATACCAGTGGTCTCAGACTGTAGGAAGAACTATAGGAAGAAATATACACAGGGTACACAGGAGCCAGACAGCAGACAGACAACACACACACACACACACACACACACACACAGATGAGAAATCTGAGGAAACACACTGATGGACATACACAGACCCACAGACCAACCTACAGAGATACTAGGCACTAAAATAATAATAAATAAATACTTCTCTGTCTTCTCTCACTATCTGCTCTGGAGACACTGTAACCCCTTAATGAAGGCGAACGAATATAACTTATTTATTTTATGGAATTGATGCCATTGAACACAGAAGCAATTGAACGAATCGGAAGCAACAGACAAGGCAGAGGAATAAAATCATGCTCTAGTGTTTTTATCTAAGAATGGCTGATCTTAAAGTTCAATAATACAAAACCAATCTGCACAAATGCCATGTATTTCCCAAAAGGACTAGATTTATCTTGTTTTTACATTTCATTTATTAGATCCAGAGTACCTTAGCAGAGGCTGAGGTTCTTCTTTCTCCTGAATTGCAGCACACACT
>JAOTRJ010000027.1:2308705-2320262 GCA_028564905.1 Leptodoras praelongus | reverse complement strand
CAGGTCGCCCCACCCGGGGATCGAACCCGGGTCCTTCTTGCTGTGAGGCGACAGCGCTATCCACTGCGCCACCGCCACTTGAATGCACATGAAAGATTTTAGAGCCAGGTGTTTTGGAGACAGCACTCCACACCATGACCAACTGAAGGAAAGAATGGTGTTCTATCCCTCCAGAAGAGCTCAAGAAACTTCCAGAATTAAAAAAACTGTTATGGTGGCACATGTTGGCCACCGTATACTGAATATATGATAATCCCTCACCCCTGACAGGGCCAGTCATGTATGGAGGTAATTATGTCGTAAAACTTGAGAACTTCTAGGGCCTGGGTGAAACCTAATTCATGACCAATGAAAGGACCTTATTCTAGTGTGCAAAAACAGCTTGACGGCGGGTAACCAGGAAGCTGGCTGTTATGGAACAGTGTGCTCAAACAGGAAGTTTCTTCATATCAATGTTACGTTAATAATAATGAAATTACATTAATATTAATGGAAACTTCTTTCCAGCTCAGAATGTTATATGCAAGTTCCGATTTATATTTTACAAGTTCTCAGATCGAAAAGACAAGTACAGATTTTATTCTACAAGTTCTGCAACATAATTACGTCATTAGTCATGGGCCGGTGCATCCTGGCTGAATCCATGAGTTGATCATAGCCTGTTACTGATGGTGTGGGATGGGATATTTTGAAACTGAAATATAAATATATTTAATATAAATAAAAAAATATATATTTTTGTATGTTGGTCCAGTCTGTTTTTTTTTTTGTTTGCTTTTAGGCAGGCATAGACCTTTCAATGATTACATGCGCTAGCAATGCTAACATGGAGGCAACGTAACAAGGCTTTGATCGAAAACTGTCACTAGAAAAGAGAAGAAGTGATCACAGGTCATTACTCAACTGTGGCTTAACACTTATTCTGAACAGTTATTCTGTGTAGCTCCTGCTCTCATAATGAGACGGAAAGTTGCTATATTGAGTCGCATTATGACTTCGTCAAGCACCGAAACAACTACTACGGTTTCGTCACCGGTTTAAAATCCCTGACTGAGGTTTTTCACAGAATACACTGCCTTAAAACATTGTAGAAACAACTAACAGTGTTCATATTCAAATCAGATTATAAAGTTTTACTTTACCTTATTTTTGAATTTTTATCCAAATTATAGAGCCAAAAATTCTGGGCTAAGATGGCTGCCACATCAGCCGGCATGAACAGGAAGACGTGCACACAGTAAGCATGACATAACAGAATGTGAAATAATATGAAGGTGATCGATCAGAAAACAACAGGAAATGGTGCATTGTCGGAAAAGACAGTGTTTATATAGGTTGTCTTGGATAACAGTATCTGCCCAAATACTTCACAAACTTTAAAAACTTCTGTTTTCTTCCCTGTAGTGTATTCATATATTCTAAACTAACATCCAAGCATATCTTTTTGTCCTATTCATTGCAGGTGTGGTATCTCTTGTTCAGTGATGATGCAAAGAAGTTGAGGTAAAGAATCTCTGCTAACACTGTCTTCTTCTTTATAAAGGAATTTATTAATACAAATATAAAATAAAAACAGAATCAGACAAGTATGGTTTACAAGCCCTGGGAGAGAATGCATAGAAGACAGATTAACACTGAAGAATTAAGGCTAGGCTTGGGTTTTTATAGGCCAAGAAAAGGACTTGGCGTCATTTGTTCTGGGCATATAGATTACCTAGATTAGAGAGATTAGGGCATAGATTAGGGCAGCACGGTGGCTCGGTGGGTAGCACTGTTGCCTCACAGCAAGAAGGTCCTGGGTTCGATCTCCAGGTGGGACAGTCTGGGTCTGCATGTCCTCCGCATGTCCGTGTGGGTTTACTCTTGTTTCCTCCCACAGTCCAAAGACATTCACATTAGGTATAATCCTGGTGTAATTGTGTGGTGGATGGTGCTCTGTCCTGGGTGTTGTCCTCTCTCCCTGCCCTGTACTCCATTCAGTCCCCCAGGGGGCTGTGGTCTCCATTTGAGAGTACACTGTGTGCAATTGGCTGCCGCTTCTCACTGGACTGGTGTAAAAGTTGTATGTTGACTGTAAAGCATCCTTGGGTTTGAGAAAGGCACTACATAAATGTAAATTTCATTCATTCACCTAAATCATTTGGAATGCCTTCTATGTATAGATTCTCCTTTGTTCAAAATCACAACTATATGGGCCTTACATTTGAGTAACCAAGAGGCCCCAAACTCAGGAAACACAAGACAAGAGGGCCTCTTACAGAAAAGTTCCATCTAACCCAGAGAGCCTACAGGGCCTTCTGTGTATTTCTAAAGGACACAAAGCTCAGATACTACACAGGTTTTCTTTAACACTTGCTTTAAATGGTGTTGGTGTGAATTGGGGTTACAGATTTGATTTCACTGTAGTAGTTGTTTATCTTGGATTTTGTTTTAATTCAAAAGACTATGGAAACCTCTGCAGCTCTGTGTTTGTTCTGCTTTACCAAACAGTCCCAACTACCCAGCTTCATCTGAAAGCCATGCAGGTTCAAAATGCTTTATTCATTTTTATTGGGATTCAATCACGAGTTCGGCTAGGCCATGCGAGGCCTTTGTGGGATATTTTGGCTTTAATTTTCTTGTTGAAATGTCCATCTTTGCACCAGATTCACCTGCTTGGCCTTTGAGAATAAATCATTGCTTGATGATGTGTGATCACGTTTCATTATACAAATCAGTCATGAAAAGCTGTCTGTGATATTTACATAGTTATTCCATGTTTTACATTTACTTGTATCATTTAAATATCCTCAAGCATTTAACTGTCGGTGTGACTTACTGTGGGAAACCTGGCATCCTGCCAGATTTGATATTATAATAGATGCCTATGCTGCGCCCTTACTGATAATTTTTGTTAGGTACAATTTGTACAGGTTGAATTACTGACTGTAGCTCACCTGCTGCCCTATACAAAGTGTCACATCAAGACCACTGAGCATAGAGCTAGAGCATATTGTACATTTTACTTTACATTGTTCTTTCCATTTTAAGTCGTCAGCTACACCTCTGTACTTCTTCCTAGTCATATGACTGCAGATCACTAGCAAATGGGGCCACCGAGGTACACACACATACACCACAAAAAGGAAATGAACTGTTACCTCATCCTTGTCATACATTTCCTGTGAAATGATCAGTGTCTTTTAAAGCTACAGTATAATCTATGCAAGATATAGCTTGATATACAGAACTGTTACTTTATTATTGTTATTTTATTCAATGGCTTTACAGCTAAGATGTTACTCTATTATCCTTGTTTTCTTGAATATTTGTAAGTCTTCCTGATTTGTAAGTCTGCTCTGTATAGTATGCTACATGTGTGTACACACCACTGTACGGTAGGTGTGACATACTTGGCTAAAATAAACAGAACTGGTTTCAAGATAGAACTGAATTTTCTTCTTACGTCACTCTGCATTACATATGCTTCCTTAGTAAGTTAAGAGCAAGCCTCACTTCACATCTGTCACAAATTGAACTGAAACTGCCTGAAGGGTTTCTCAGAAAGTGTTGCCAAAAACCATTAACAAAAAAAACAATGGTGTTCATATTCAGAGTATAAGACAAAAGCCAAGGCAAAGGTTCCTGCTTGTCTTACAGCTCTAAGATGGCTGCCATATCAACACGCAACAAGGTAATGGCTGAAGCAGCACACACAGTACTGCAAGCATGGTATACTAGTTGGTATGAGTTAAGATACTGTAACCAAGTACAGGAACATTGTGGCATGTTAATGAAGTGGTTTCTGAGGTAACACAGTTTCAAAACCATCGAAACTCAAATATGGGAATGTCTGTTTACCGTAGCATCGATGAGAACTAGTGTCAGGCACGCGTCAATATCCATGTATTATACATAATATTTTCCTCTTTAAATTTAATTTGCAGTGATTGCTGAACAGATGAAGCAGCTAGGAAAAATGTTATCATGGATAGTAAGCACATGTTGTGTGTGAAACATCAGTCTTTAATAATAAATAAATAAATAAATAAATAAATAAAAGTTTTTATAAAATAATATTAATAAAATAATAAACAAATGAAAATGAATAAATAAAAAAATATTAAAACATGAAATGAACACAAGCAAATGAATGAATTAATTAATAAAAATAAAAATAAATAAATAAAATAATATATAGTCACCTTCCTAAAATAATGGCCTAAGTCATTTTATTTAGGTTTGTCAGGAAACACACAAAACTGAACAAAAAGTCACACTCTTGGACATTTTATTAACAGGGGTAGAATCACATGATCTGTTAAACATCAGCAATTTTACCAGAGGTGGACAGCATGGTGAGGAGGTGATTTAGGCAAAAAATAATAATTTTGGTCAAAAAATGATTTGGGCCATTATTTTAGGAACGTGACAATATTAATAAAATAATAAACAAATGAAAATAAAAAAAATATTAAAACATGAAACGAACACATAAGCAAATGGATGAATGAATAAATAAATACATAAATAAATAAATAAATAAATAGTTTGATCAAAAAATGTTTTGGTGATTTATAGATAAGTATAGAACATCTTTTTGTGAAAAGAAAATATTTGTGAGAATGCTACTGGTGGACTAACTGCACTGATACTGCTGACTATTATTTATATACTTTATAATTATTTATAGACATTATTTTAACATAGGAATGCTATTTCTTAATGCATTTGGATGCATTTCTATTGGATGTCTATTGGACTTTTCTATTTAAACATAGCACAAAAAGTAAGGTAATGTGTGTTTGGTGGATTATTTCTCTTTTGTAACAATGCCTCTTGGCAATAGATCTTATACCATTGGAAATCCTGATAATTTCCCTTTTAAATGGTGCCACATGTGTAAGGAACTTGCATTTGTGGGATGAGCAGTAGAGCTGAGAATGTGGGTTGTGCCCATGAAAAATGTGCCAAATCATCTCTGCCATTGCCAAACAGCTTATTCTGTTGTTGACTTGTTTGGTGTTTGGTGGACAGGATGATTGAAGTTTGAAGAAACAAAACATATTGGCAATTTAACAGTTTATTCATTTAACAAGCAGGAGACTCAGTAGTGTGTGGAAGAACCATACACAGCCACAACAGCCTGGCACCTCCTCATCATGCTGGTCTCCAGTCTGGTCACACACTGCTGTGGGATGGCATCCCATTCTTCAGACAGCATTTGTCACACAGTCAGCCAACGTGGTTGTGCTGGTCACTCTGGCACAAACAGCATGTTCAAGCTGATCCCACAAGTGTTCAATGGGGTTGAGGTCAGGACTGCTGGCAGGCCATTCCATCCTCTCCACTAGAGGTAGTCTCTGATAAACCCAGCTCTGTGGGGGCGAGCATTGTCATCTTGGAGGATAGAGTTCGGTCCCAGACTGGAGATATGAGATGGCCACTGGTTGCAGAATTTCACCATAAGCTGTTTGGCAATGGCAGACAAGATTTCAAGATTGCAAATCTATCATGGGCGCAACTCACATTCTCAGCTCTACTGCTCATCCTATAAATGCATGTTCCTTACAAATGTGTCACCATTTAAAAGGGAAATTAACAGTCTTTCCTATGGTACTGCCTAGAAGCATTGATACAACAAAGAAATAATCTACCAAACACAAATTTCCTTACTTTTTGTTGTTTAGTTTCATGTGTACGTTAAACCGGTATGATCTAAATTTTGCATTTTTACGTTTCTGTGGATTGAATGGGGTTTATCAAGTTGTTTTTTTTTTTTTTCCACCCACTCATGATTGTCCATTTGTAAGAGCTTCTAGTGGTAGAAAAGTGTCATAGTAAAGTAAGCAGGTTATGAAGAGGTTTCATCCTCTACTGTTACTAACTCTAACTCAACTACTGTTAATCACCTGAGCATAATTTAGAGATTATTTTGGTTCTCACAAGATGCAGACAGACGAGACAGATAGAATATATATAGTATACAAGGCACATACAGTATAAAGGCTGATTCTATGAAGATTTGGCTCATGCAGCTTTGCAGAGGGAATATGTTTTTAGCACCACTGGAGACTCTGTGCTGAGAATGAGGAGTGAATGATCAGTCAATTCCTACAGGAGAAATTGGAGATTGTACTGGCATTTCCCAACCAGCTATAAATTGAATAATAACTTGCATGATCTTACTTTCATTTATATCACTGCAATATTTTAGTCAAAACCAGCAGTGGAAAAGTGATGAAAGTTCATGCCAATAGAGATTTTTTTGTATATAATTGTGGTAAAGGAATGCACACATAAAGCACATTTTATTGCATTTATTGAGACATGTCCAGGGTGTGTTTCCTGTCTTTGGCACAATGAGTGCTGCAATAGTCTAGCTGCGAAAGCAAACCCCCCACTGCAAACCAGTAGTCAGATAAGCATCTTAGATATTACATTATATTTTTGATTGAAATGACTCATGAATGAATCATTAAAACCCCACCATCTAATAAATGCATATAGGCATATAACTATAACATTCTAGTGCATACAGTCGCTCTCCAAGCATTTGAACGAGATTTCTATAAAGTGTTCCTGACTCCTTTCTTAACTGTAAAGCTGTCGTGTAAAAACTGTAATGACAGTGTGTGATCTTAGTCAAAAAGACCAGAGCCTTCAACACTGCAATTTTCAGGTTTTAAAAGGGCAGGAATACAGTGCTGGTCCTCAAATGTGTCATCCACAGCCAGTAGGATGCTCATAACCACACTCAGGAGCAGGATGTCAGTGTTGCAGTCCACTGTAAGCTGGGAAACATAGTTCTTTACCGGAAGAATGTAGGATAATGGCAATCCCACCATCTCAGCTGCTTTCTGCATCTGGGTAGAGACAAAAGATGGACCGAAGCATTAAATGCTCCTATACCTATATTATGTATGGGATGAGCCAGACAAGTAATCAGACTGTTCGGATTAGTCCAGCACTTTAAGAATGCAGTCAGAAAAACATGTAATTATTTTCCATAGCGTACAGTATAGGAGAGGGCATTGCAAATGGATATATTTGGCAAGCTGAGTTATAACCTTATCCTGCACAGTTCGGCTGGAGTAGACATGCATAACGTCCTCCTCTACTGCTGGGCAAACCTGGTCCACATGAGTGAGTAAAATCAGCTGAGGGATACCTGTAGAGTGCAGCAGAACAACACTGGTACATGGAAACAGGTATGGAGAGGATTTAATCAAGTTTAACAAAATGCTACTTCTTTCTAGATGCCTATCAGTGATCTATAATGATCTACAGATGGACAAATTTAAGCTGACAATGTAGAAAATAAGGTTAGGGCCTTAATTATTTCTTAAAGTTAACTTTAGCACTTAAAGTTGCTTCATCTTTAAAGCTGAAAAAGCCTTAGTTAATTTTTAAACAATAGAAAATGTTTAAGAATTTTTAGAATTTTGAAGGAAGTATTTTCCTTCAGTCAGCCTTGGAAAATCAGGGTGAAAGCAGAAGATTTGCTCTTACCCAATTCCGATATGTTAGTATGCAGCCTCTTGAACGTGGTCTTCAGGCTGCTGGGGTACGATGTTATTTTGGTGGCATCAAGCACAAAGAGGACACAGTGAATCTGCTGACTCAAGGTGGGATCTGCTATGTAGCCACTTACTGTATTACTGATTGCAGCATCTTTCTGGAACTGGAGCAAAAACACTGGACATGAGTCTCAATTTTGTTGTAGTGCCCTTATTTACCAACATATTACAACATTTACAAGCCTTTTCTGAGTGTAAATCAAATAATAAGCTAATAGCTATAAAGAAATTATGAATTCCTGACTAGGAGATTAAATCTCTCCAGGTTGCTCTTGGCCAAGGTTGCGGGTTTGATTCCTGTACGGGCCACTGGTATCAGGATATGGCTGCCTGTGCCTAGGTAACTGTAAACAACAAAGGGAACCACACACTTCTTTGGGCGACACAGTGGCTCACAGCAAGAAGGTCCCGGTTTTGATCCCCGGGTGGCGCAATCTGGTTCCTTTCTTGCATGTCCTCCCCGTGTCTGTGCGGGTTTACTCCAGGTACTCCGGTTTCCTCCCACAGTCCCACAGTGTTTTTGGGATCATTGGGATATGAATGCTCCTGTAGCACAGGCTGATGAAAAATTAATGCTGGTTATGACAGAAATGTGACAGAGTACCCATACTGACCCCTGTACACTACTGAAAAGATGGGTACATGAGTATCAGAACTGGAAAAGGGGGCAATGGTCTGATGAATCACATTTTCTTTTATGTCCTCTGGACGGCTGGGTGTGTCTGTCACTATCCTGCAGAAGAGATGTGACCAGGATGCACTATAGGAAGAAGGCAAGCTGGCAAAAGCAGTCTGATGCTCTGGGAAATGTTTGGGTTTTTGAAACCGTGGGTCCTGGCTTTCATATGGATCTTACTTTGATATCCAACACCTACCTAAATGTTGTTGTAGACCAAGTACACCCCTTAATGGCAACGTTATTCCCAGTGGCAGTGGCCTCTTTCAGCAAGATAAAGCACACTGCCACACTGCACAAATTGTTCAGGAATTGTTTGAGGAACATGACAAAGGTATTGACTTGGCCTCCAAATTCCCCAGATCTCAATCTGACTGAGCATCAGTGGGATGTGCTGGAAAAACAAGTCTGATCCACGGAGGCCCCAGCTCACAACTTACAGCACTTAAAGGATCTGCTGCTAATGTCTTCATGCCAGATACCAGAGGACTCGAATGGTCAGAGCTGTTGTGGTGGCACAAGGAGACCTAATACGCTGTCCATGATGAGTGAATGTAACATAAGCTTACCTCCTCTACACACTTTCTAAAAACAGTACCTTGTATCCTTCTGGGATGTGGCCTTTGATTACAGCCAGTGCATCAGTAGAAGAGAGACCCGGAGAGTCATCATTTCCAACTGCCTTCACATCACAGAGGCTCAGAGCACTCTGAGAACCTCGCGGGTTTACCCGAATATCATATGTTTTCATCTGCATCAAAGAATTGAGAGTGAGCTGCACACAAGTCATTTCAGTAACCTGAATTCATGGTAAGCACCTCCTTCTGACCTTCTGGGTGAAACCTTCTGCTGCTGTGCCGATGTTGGGCAGATGTACAATGCGCTTGTACATTGTCGATCTGATAGAGTTGATGAGGCTGGACTTCCCAGAACCCACTGGACCCAAGAGTAAAGCCTTCACCCGGGACAGAGACTCCACCAATGGCTTGTAAGAGACAAAATCCTTCCTCAGATTCTCCCTGGTCCTAAATAATAGAGGCAGTTTAATAATAGTGCAGTCTATTATTTAAGGTAGAGAATATACTGTATTTATGGGCCTTAATGGTGCAATGTGTAGGATTTGGTGGCATCTAGTGGTGAGTTTGCAGATTGTAACCAACTGAACGCCACTTCCGTCCCCCTTCTCTGTCCAAATGTATAGTAAAACCTACCGTGGCTGTCAGCTTGCACATTCTTACTGCTTTTTCTTTACTTTGATAGCATTTTAAGCTCTCTGTTTGCAGAAGCAAAGACCAGATAGAATGATTAAGGTGCTTTTAGCAATGTCAATAATTGAGATACATTGAGTTATATACATTAATATACACTGACTGACCTTCATTTCTTACAGTAATGATGGACTGTCATTTTTTTCTTTAGTCGAGTCATTCTTGCCATAATATGGATTAGAACATTACTCACATAGGGCTATTCACTGTATACCTGTAAACTCTACCTCTTCACAACACAACTGATGTCTCACACACATTAAGAGGGCAAGAAATTCAAGAAATGATTTATTGACAAAGCCTCATAAAGCTGACTGAGAAAATGCCAAGGTGTGCAAAGCTGTCAACTAAGCAAGAGGTGCCTACTTTGAAGACTCTAAAATATAAAACAGATTCTGGTTTGTTTAATACTTTTTTTTGTTTACTAAATAATTCCATATGCATTTCTTCATGTATTTCTTCATACAGTTTGGATGACTTAGGATTAATCTACAGTGCCGAACATTAATAATGAAAACCCACTGAATTTTGAGGTGTGTCCAAACTTTTGTACTGTACTCTATCTGAGAGAGAGAGAAAGAGAGAGAGAGAGACTTACACATCATTCCAGGAAATCTGTCTCCAAGACTTGGGTAACATATCAGGCAAATCTAAATGAGAAGCAAGAAGCAAGCAAAGGTAAGTCAAAGTTTTAGTTTATACATCTCTGGACATCTGTGGTTATTAACTGTACCTTGGACACGGTGCAGCTCCACAGCTACACAGCAAACATCTGTCTCCGCTGGCCAAGTCGTGCCATAGGTGTCATCTGAACAGAAGTTCACATACCAGCCGCCATTTTCTGGTTTTAAATTCAAGCAGGCTCCAAAAGAGATAGAATCGGAAGTCTGAGAAGGGACTGTAACTGGAGCTCCAAAGGAAAATCCTGAAGAAACTGAAGTCTGAGAAGGGTGCACAGCTGAAGTCCCAAAAAGTCCTGAAGAAACTGAAGTCTGTGAAGGGCGCATAGATGCAGCTCCAAAGGATAATCCTGAAAAAACTGAGGTTTCTGAAGTACCAGTTTGAGCTGAACCCTGTTGGGTGCTGACCCTGATAGCTTTGGCAGCGTTCATTACTGGAAACTGTTTGGCACCACCATTATCTATTTCAAACACAAACGCTTCTGCATCTGAGAATGAATTTCCATGTTTCAGTGACTTGCTCATGAAAGCTCCTCTCACTAACCCTGATTTCAGGAACACTGCAAGCACAAATTTGCCAGATGTGTCGAAACTGGAGAGCAGCTGACTGATGCTGGCTCCATGATGACTGCTCTTGTAGAGAAGATGAAAACGAACAGGACTGGAGAAAAGTTTCTGTAGCCTCAGCTCCTTCTCATTGCTCAGGGAAGACACGATGGAAGCCATATTAGAGAGAGGTATAACTCAGAGAAGAACACAAACAGCAGGCTCGTAAAGACAGTGTGCTACTGACTGGGAGAAATGGTCGATGAGGAAACAAAACCGAAACTCAAGCAGCTCTCTGCTTAGCAGATCTGTTTTTTTTTGTTTTGTTTTTTAAAGTGGAAGCACCGGGATGTCTACATATAAACTTCATGAAATGAAAAGATACAAATAAATCAATCAATATAAAAACTTAAATAAATGTGGTATTAATGTATTTATTATGCAAGGTAAAGGCTGAGCAATCTATAAATATAAATATATAAATATTTATTTTGGCATTTATATTCTGTTTATTTCATTTATAGCTCTATTTATTTCTTAATTATTATTATTATTTTTTTTTAAACTACATTTATTTTCTTCTGTATTCCCGACAGACCGACAGACAGTGGAAGCATGTTCCGTGGTCAGATGAGTCCACGCTTTTGGGAAAAATGGACATCCAATCTGTTAACAGCAAAAAGTGCAAAAACCAGCATCTGTGATGGCATTACAGTATGGGGGATCTGCATATATGTGAAGGTACCATTGATGCTGGGCGGCACGGTGGCGCAGTGGATAGCGCTGTCGCCTCACAGCAAGAAGGACCCGGGTTCGATCCCCGGGTGG
>JAOTRJ010000027.1:2053625-2056565 GCA_028564905.1 Leptodoras praelongus | reverse complement strand
TAGTCCACCAACCAAAAATGTCCAGTCACCAGCGTCCTGTGAGCTCTGATGAAGGATTAGAGGATGACTAACACAAACTGTGCAACAACAGACAAGCTACTGTCTCTGACTTTAAATCTACAGGGTGGAGCAATATGGTGGATGTGTGATAAGTGAATACAGTGTTTAAAAACTCCAGCAGCACAGCTGTGTCTGATCCACTCATACCAGTACAACACACACTAACACACCACCACCACATCAGTGTCACCATTTTGCATTGGCATAAGTATTCAGACCCTTGACTATGATATGATATGCATTGTCAGCTGTGAGATGTTATATACACAGGGGTGCATCTTTCCAAATCATGTCCTATCAACAAAAATGTACCATAGGTGGACTCCAATCAAGGTGTAGAAACATCTCAAAGATGATCAAGAGAAATGGGAGGTCATAGCCAAGGATCTGAATACTTCTGTCCATGTGAAATTAGATTTCTTTCCTTTTTAATAAAATTGCAAAAATTTCTAAAATTCTGTTTTCACTTTATCATTATGAGGTATTGAGTGCATATAAAAAAGTGAAAGGGTCTGAAGACTTTCCAAATACATTGTAAAACCCAACCACAATCTAAAAAATGTAAATTTTCCATGCCTATCAGACAAAACTACTAAATATGAGAAATACCCTCAAAATGTGCCATGTTGTAACGTGACCAATGGAAAGTTGTGACTCATTACCAAAAACGTCTTCAGCCCCCACATGACCGCCTTTTTTCACCAGAAAAGAATAAAAAAATGTTTCTATTAATAAATATAAGTTTGATCCAAATTAGACTGAGTAATATGGAAAATTCTCCTTGTCCTAATTTCCTTACATACGTAACATCGCAGGCTGTAGGTGCTCATGGATTTTAAATACAGAAATGTCCCAATTTCACAAAACTAAGTAACATTTCAATGAGAAATCAGACCGTTGTCTTTGTGTTAGTTAGATCTACGTATAATTCGGTTGATAGAGTCAGCTGTTTAGTATGTGCCTCTGACTTGTGTATCCTCCCATGTGTAGTCAAGAACAGGAAAACGGTGTTGTCTATTCTTCTCTCACTTGTGAGAGGCAGCAGTGCAGAGATGCACGACACGATCGCTTGTATTGTTCTGCTCCTGTTCTTTTCTGCAAGATTTTCCTGCTTTCACGCCAAAGACGAGGAAAAAAACAACTGTTGGAACAAAGGTTTGTTTATTTTATTCTGTATATGGACAGCTGCTTAGTGGGGCAACTAGCAAAGTTACTAACGTGAAGCCATTGTGAAAAGAAACAATACAATAAGTTTCTAGACCAAAAGGTCTCTAGAAAGAAAGAAAGAAAGAAAGAAAGAAAGACAGAAAGACAGATGGAAAGAAAGAAAGAAAGACGGAAAGAGAGAAAGAAAGAGAGAGAGAGAAAGAATATATAAAGCTGATACACTGTAAATAATGTAACAAAAAAATACAGATTTGATATTTGACTCAAGATCACTATTGAGAGCTTTTTAAATACCCTTTATCGCCATGAATATTTAAATTTTCCTTTATATTTCTAAAGTACAATGTGTCACCTGCACTGAAAGTAAAAACTATACTTAAAAAATAGAGATAAGAAATGAGGGGGAAGGTAGTGACAGACCACATCCTGACACCTCTCTTCTTTTTACATCAGAACCTTACAAACATACAACAACGTGTTATTGTGTTTGCAGACAGGAACCTAGTTATACAGAGAGTGAATTCAGATGAAGACAAAGCTTCGATCAACTGCCCAGGTCTGGAAGCTGATAAGACGATCTTTCATATCACTCTACACAAGGACACAATGCTGCATTTTACAGATTTCCAAAAGGCTGAAGTCACAAACACCTCAATAGAAAAGCAAAGGTTTGGTGCCCATGTTGAGAATAACACTGTAGATTATGTGATACACATGCCTCATGTCAATGACACAGGCCTGTACAACTGCACAGTTACATATGGAGATGCTGTCAGTACAACCTACACTTTTCTTCTCATTACAGGTAATGTATTTTCAGGACCAAGCAGAAACCAATAGGAACGTATAGGAGTGTATGTCTAAATGCATTAAGCCCTGGTAAAACTGTTATCCTGCTATTGTTCTCTAGATCCAGAACAGTGTCTCCCTGAGGGACAATCAGTGGCTGGGCTACTACTTGTTGTAGGCTGTGGGTTACTGGCTTTGTATAACTTCATCACCACAATTGCCAGCTGCTCCTTTGCTGTGAGTGTCCACATTTACAATCCACACATGATGTACTGTACAAGACATATAACAAACCGTGTATTTCAATGTATATCTTTTAGTTTAGATCAGCATGAGAGAACTGAGAAAAAATACATTAGCAGAGAAAAAATATTTTGAACATTTCATATATATATATAAAAACATTTTTAGTTGTTTTACACATTCCAAACATTTGATTTTCTTATTTTTCTAATTCTGCTTCTTTCTATAAATGCATTTTTAAAATAAAATCTAATAATTTTAGATTAAGTTTATTGTATTTTTGGTATATCATAGTATTAAAAAAATTACAATAAACCGTATTTATCTTATATATACACCTATAAGGTGTATATATACATATATACATACACACACACACACACACACACATATATATATAATTCCACTTGCTTAGATAGCATTTTTGCAGCGAGGTGGACAACCTTGAACACCATATGATGCAAACCAAAACGATATTTCTGTTTCTGACCCAGTGGAAGCTCAGGCATCGGGATGCCTACCAGAATGATTACTTCAACACAAGACCAGGAGAATTCTCAAGAGTCAAATAAGTTCAAGATCAGCTCTAGCTGCCACCCATCCACTGGTCAAATCGTTCACGTCAAACTGAACAAGTGATTAACAACACTGTCTTGATCATCTAAGTATAATTTTGAATAT
>JAOTRJ010000027.1:2046125-2051125 GCA_028564905.1 Leptodoras praelongus | reverse complement strand
CATTCTAGTGCTCTGAAGAAAGTCAAACGAATCCAATTTATCAGATTTATATATCTATCCTGTTACCTACAACTGCTCTCACTGCAGAGCCTTCTAAAACCTCGGGCTGCTCCCATTCCTTGGGGTCGCCACAAACAGGGATCAAGCCCGCATCTTAGTCTGGCACAGTTTTTACGCCGGATGCCCTTCCTGATGCAACCCTTCCCCTTAAGCGGGGTGTTGGGACAGAGGACAGCAGTAGCCCTGACCAGGGGTTCGAACTCCCAACCTTCCAAACCACAACCCGGAGTCTTAACCCACTGGGCTCTGTTTTCCAAAACGGTCCAACCAGGAACTAGGATATACTGGGAATAATAGCTTAAGATTTATTGGAATGCTGCTGTACCCTAAAGACGGCACAGGAGCCCAAGGAACAACTGCACCAACAGTAAACCAAACCTTCAAAGCAGTCCCAACACAAACCGAGAGATCTGGGTCTCATGAAAATGCTGCATAGATAACTGGAAAGCACTTTTACTTCAAGAAACCCAACTCCTGACCCAACCCCAGGAATAAGGTGGGAAACCCCCCCAAGCCCCAAGGGTCATAATCATTATCCAGTTTTAAAACAGGTAGCCTGAAATTCCCACCGGTGCCCCTGTGGAAGCAAACAGCAGTAGACTAGAGCTCTTTTTAGAGTTTTATTGAAGCTGGTTCCCAATTTAGGTGTAGACCAAAACCTGCTGTGTGGGTGTCCAGAGGAAATCCAGTGCCAACAGTCTAGTATTCAAAATGCGAAATTACAAATTATCTGTCACATTACAAACAAGGACCTTAGCTCAACTCAACCTCAGCTCAACAGAGAGCGGTTTTTCAGAACATATTCTGAGTGGATAATCTCAGAGTTTGCAGAACTGTAGGTTGTAAAGGTTCCTCGAGGGTTCCTTGGATATTTAAAGGCTCTAGCTTTGGGGGAATGAAACATGTGAAAATGGCTTGAACGAGTAAAATTTCCTCATGGGAAGTCCAACTGAATCAAACGCACTCGAGCCAACATTCTACCGTGACATATCCTTCATTTGAAGGCATAAATAAAAAGACAAAGCAATTAGAGCAAAGGTGTGAATATTGGTTGGTTGGTGAAGATATTGGTTGGTTGGTGAAGATATTGGTTGTTTGGTGAAGATATTGGTTGGTGAAGATATTGGTTGGTTGGTGAAGATATTGGTTGTTTGGTGAAGATATTGGTTGGTGAAGATATTGGTTGTTTGGTGAAGATATTGGTTGGTGAAGATATTGGTTGGTGAAGATATTGGTTGGTTCATGAAGATATTGGTTCATGAAGATATTGGTTCATGAAGATATTGGTTGGTTCGTGATGATATTGGTTGATGAAGATATTGGTTGGTTCGTGAAGATATTGGTTCATGAAGATATTGGTTCATGAAGATATTGGTTGGTTCATGTTGATATTGGTTGGTGAAAATATTGGTTGGCTCGTGAAGATATTGGTTCGTGAATATATTGGTTGGTTTGTGAAGATATTGGTTGGTTCGTGAAGATATTGGTTGGTGAAAATATTGGTTGGTTCGTGAAGATATTGGTTCATGAAGATATTGGTTGGTTCATGAAGATATTGGTTCATGAAGATATTGGTTGGTTCATGTTGATATTGGTTGGTGAAGATATTGGTTGGTGAAAATATTGGTTGGCTCGTGAAGATATTGGTTGGTTCATGTTGATATTGGTTGGTGAAGATATTGGTTGGTGAAAATATTGGTTGGCTCATGAAGATATTGGTTGGTTGGTGAAGATATTGGTTAGTTGGTGAAGATATTGGTTGGTTGGTGAAGATATTGGTTAGTTGGTGAAGATATTGGTTGGTTGGTGAAGATATTGGTTAGTTAATGAAGATATTGGTTGGTTTGTGAAGATGTTGGTTCATGAAGATATTGGTTGGTTCATGAAGATATTGGTTGGTTGGTGAAGATATTGGTTGGTTCGTGAAGATATTGGTTCATGAAGATACTGGTTAGGGCAGTGGTGGCTCAATGGTTAAGGTGTTGGGTTACTGAAACGAAGGTTGGGGGCTTGAACCCCAGCACCACCAAGCTGCCCCTGTGGGGCCCTTGAGCAAGGCCCTTAACCCTCAACTGCTCAGTTGTATAAATGAGATAAATGTAAGTCACTCTGGATAAGGGTGTCTGCCAAAAGCCATAAATCTAAATCTAATATAAATCTGGTTCATGAAGATGTTGGTTGGTTCGTGACGATATTGGTTGGTTGGTTTTAGGAACCACAAAACTGAAAGAACCAATAGTGCACAGCCTCCACCCTGATCTTCTGGGGTATCTGTAGATAGGGCAATAAAAGATATCCAGAGCTGTAGAATTGCCCTTCCAGAGGGAATTACAAACATAATCTTACACTCTAGACCACTTATTCCCTCTTACCCCTCGCCCACCACTGGGTCATGGGATTCCAAGCCCTGTGACTTCCTGATGAAAACCCAATTCAAGATAATTACCTCAGGGCTGGATAACCAAATCAAGCCAAACTATCCATCCTTCCATCCACCTTTTGGCTGATTATTCAGACTCCCACAAGTACAAAACCAGAGATAATTAGCCAGAAGCTAATGCACTGCTGGGTGGAAGAGAAGCAAAGCTTGGCAGTGCAAATACTAATAATATTTAACACTGAGCGAGAATAAACCCTCATGCTGCCACAACACGTTGGGTTTGTTTTATAACCGAGAGAAGAAGGAAATGAATCCTTTCTGACTGTTACAAGACTCTGACACTGGAGACTCCTTCCTTCAGTGTTATACAGAAAACGATAGTGCATCAATGATTAGACAACACATATGTAAAGTCTGTGTAGTGTTATCTTGGATTAAGTGGAGTTTCTTACATATGGCTCACTGAATCCATACTACAGAATCCATTAACTGTCCGAACGAGCGCATTAGCATAAACATGTGATAGTGTCATGGTGAACAGTTGTACTGCTAGCAAAACAATTAGCATGCTCACGTCCTTTTCCCAGAGGCTCCAGTCACCACACTGGAATATTTACCATGTTTACAGACACTGAACTGAGCATCCAGTGTCCTCCCAGTGTCCTAGTCCCCTACTTCCCTGATTTCTCATTCACCTTGTTTCCTGGTTATTCTAGTCCTGTTTTCTAGGTCAAGTTTTCACTTTGTCTCCTACAATGTGGCCGTTCTCTTTAGTGTTTGAGACAGCGTGAGATTTCATGTGGTATGTTTCTTATTTTCTCCTATGTATTCTTTTGCAGCTACAAAATGCACATATACAGTATATACTCTCCTCTTCATGATGTTCTCAATAGGAGAGAGATCTGGATTGTAGGCAAGCCAGTCGAGCCACACTGTTGTAACATGTTCCTCCAATATACCAACATAAACTTCATTGTGGAACCTTCCAGCGGTACTCATTCAGTCTTATTTCACCTCTGTCAGAATGTTTTTTCAGTGCATTGCCATTGATTTCTAAATTTGTTTATATTTAACAAATAGAATTAAGTTTGGCATTGAAAACACAGGAAATCTTATAACATATTCTTTTTTTCATGAATATTTATACATTATTTATTATTAATATTTATTATATATTAATTAGACCGTATTTGATAGTTATACTGTTTCATATTATATTGTTATATCTCATAAAATGAAAAGCAGAGAGTTTTTAAAGCTTTTTTTTTTTTAATGGTTTATTTGAACTGAATGATTTCACTTTTATTATTCATTTGACTTTGATTTTATCTTATGTGTTTCACATTGTTTTTTTCTAAGAAGCTAATTTCGGTTTATTATATGTGCGATTTTTAGTTTTACCCAATTATCGGTTGTTGTTGGGGTTTTTTTTTCTACCTGCTCCCAGTATTTATTTATTTAAAAATATTTATTTATTTACTTACATTTTATTTATTTATTTTTCAATAAAATGTTTCCTATTATGTGTAGTAATGAATAAAACATCATTATTATTATTGGATTTATTATTGTTAATAATATTGGAATTATTATTATTTATTTATTTGTTTGTTTATTTTTATTTTATTTTCTTCAACAAAACGTTTCCTATTGTATTTAGTAATGAATAAGATATTATTATTATTATTTTAATTATTGTAATTATTATTGTTATTATTATTATTATTATTATTATTATTATTTTGTTTATATATTAATAATATTGGAATTATTCTTATTTATTTGTTTATTTTTATATTTATCTTTTTTTTTTTTTTTTTTTTCAACAAAATGTTTCCTACTTATTGTTGCTCTTATTGCTGAAAAAAGTCGACTCATAAGCAGTAAGATGTGTACACAGTATATATTCAGTGGTATCAGTTCAGTAAATATTCATTAAGCTGTGTACGCAGTATATATTCAGTGGTATCAGTTCAGTAAATATTCATTAAGATGTGTACACAGTATATATTCAGTAGTGTCAGTTCAGTTCATCTTCATTAAGATGGGTACACAGTATTGATTCAGTAGTATCAGTTCAGTACATATTCATTAAGATGTGTACACAGTATATATTCAGTAATATCAGTTCAGTACCTAAGCATTAAGATGTGTACACAGTATATATTCAGTAGTATCAGTTCAGTACATAAGCATTAAGATGCATACACAGTATATATTCAGTAGTAGCAGTTCAGTACATCAGCTTTAAGATGTGTACACAGTATATATTCAGTAGTGTCAGTTCAGTACATAAGCATTAAGATGTGTACACAGTATATATTCAGTAGTATCAGTACATATTCATTAAGATGTGTACACAGTATATATTCAGTAGTATCAGTTCAGTACATATTCATTAAGATGTGTACACAGTATATATTCAGTAGTGTCAGTTCAGTACATAAGCATTAAGATGCGTACACAGTATATATTCAGTAGTGTCAGTTCAGTACATATTCATTAAGATGTGTACACAGTATATATTCAGTAGTGTCAGTTCAGTACATATTCATTAAGA
>JAOTRJ010000027.1:1139077-1149988 GCA_028564905.1 Leptodoras praelongus | reverse complement strand
ACAGACGCCCGTGACTGGACAGTGTCGCGCTGATTGACATGGGGAGAGAGCGTATGCTGCCCCTCCCACCCTGAGAGAACGGCCAATTTTGCTCTCTCGGCTCCCGGCTATGGGCAGCTATAGCATCACCCAGATTCGAACTCGCGATCTCCGGATGATAGGACGTTGTTGTTGCGCCACTTGGGAGCCCTCTTGCCAACATTTATAGCTACACTTAATGTAACCAGTTAGTTCCTGTTCTTGCTTACGTTAGAGCAGCTAGAAATATTCGCTCCCTCACCGGCGTGTCTCATTTCTCTCTCTCTCAAGAAAAAAAAAACAACAACTTGTCCTGTTACCAAGAAACCACGAAGCGTCCTGAAGACGGTTTTAAGACTCCTTCTGTTAATGCTACATAAATGACATCTCCTAACAGTCAATAACTGTACATTTTTCTTCTACAGCACCTGCTGTACACCTCCCCGTGACGGATCTGTTACTATAGAAACGACAGAACTGTTCATTAGTTAAGGGGAAAGTTCAGAGTGTTAAACACAAGCGTAGTATCATCTACAATATCCAGCTCAGATTATCCTTTAACGCAGGAAGAATTTGTAACAGTGAGATCTCCGTCTGTAAAGAAATTTTATAGTTTATACAAATATTGTAACCTTTTTAAAAAGTTTCTCTAAGAACCGTCTGGGTCTGTTGAAATGTTGGGTTTCGAACTAAGTCATCAAGTTGTACATAAAAAAAAATCGGCCTTTTTCTCTCACTAACAGTGCCCTTTCTTTTTTTTAACCTTTTATCCTACTTTACATTTCCAGACCCCAAGGCTTATACTGTGGACAAGAATGCAGGATGACTAAGCGCATTTCAGCTCATAAAGAACCGACCAAGGTTTTCTCAGAGTTTAAAAACACAGCCACTAACTTTAAGGTCTAAGGATTGACTCGGAAAAGAAAAGTCGACGTTTTTCTTAGAAGACAGGACGTTTTCACGCCAATAATTTTCAGGCGATTGATTACATTTCAGACGAGCATAATGAAATCTGACGGGATCCTGTCTAATCACACTAACACCATATATCAGATGGAGAATTTCTGTCTAACTACAGCATTACCTAGAGTGCCTCAGAGAAAGGATGGCTGTACGCTCTAAAAGTCATGCTTTAGTCATTTCTGGGGGAAAAAACACAACTTATATATAAATCACACAGTTTCTTTGAGAGAGGATGGATAAAACACTACAATCCTGAAATCCATGATAATAGACACCGTCACAGGCCGCATGACAACCAAATCACCATTTCGGCTCAGGTTTTCTGTTTTGTCCCCTAAAACAAGTGTGTTTCCTCCGTCACCGGGAAGTTTAACCTTCAGAAATGTGACAAACGCATGCATCATGTTTCTGAACGCCTGAAATGCAGATCATCACGATCATCAAGATACATCTTTCAGAGTCATGTCAATAACCGAAATGTAATTAAATCAGTTTCCGATGTGAGACGTTTGACAAATATTATATCACGATACATGAACGGTTTTTTTTGAACCCTGCCTTATAGATGTGGAATTCTCTATACAACCTGGATATGCTTAAACAATAAACACGAGCGGAGTGAAACAGACGACACCCTGTTAGCCGAATTCAAATCAAATCACAACCCGACTCTCTGTTTCGTTTTACCAAAATATGAGGTTCATGAATGTGACTGGAATGAGAAAACCTGTTTTTACAGGTACTTCCTTTTGCAAATCATGCGATCATTAGACTTGGTGTAAATTCAATTCAATTTGTAAGTAAGTAAATAATGACAGCATGGCAACATCACGAGAACGTTTAACCTTCAACATTTACACAGAAATAAAGTTTTACTAAAAGGAATGTGGGCGGAAAAAATGTTCAAGAATGTGAATATTCACATTCTCGTTAACCGCCCGCCTCTGACTCTAAACAACATTGCAAAAAGTATCTTCAACATGTTGAAGGAATCGTTATTTTTATCTAAATGTATCATTTGGAAGCAAAGCAGTACACAGAACCAAAAAAGGGTTCATTTGGGTTCTACTGAAAACATCAAGGTTCTAGTTAGAACCTTATGGTTCTACATCATCTATCCAAGAACCATCTGTATAAAAAGGTTCTATAAACATTTTTTTTGCTCAAATTCACAATCTTAATGAAAAATGTAAGCAGTATTGTATATACTGGTGTGCAAACAGAGAGATACACCTCAGGTATCTATCTGTCTATCTATCTATCTATCTATCTATCTATCTATCCTGTTTTTACCTTGGATGTTATTATATTAAATATTATAGCTTATTGTAGTTCAATTAGTAGAGGTATTTGAATTAACTTCATAAAATGTCAATTGTTAAAGAGTCTCATTTTATACAACTGAGCACTTGAGGGTTAAGGGCCTTGCTCAAGGGCCCAACAGTGGCAGCTTGGTGATGCTGGGGCTTGAACCCCCAACCTTCTATTCAGTAACCCAACACCTTAACCATTGAGCCACCCCTGCCCCTAACTAATTAACTAATTAACTAATGAATTGATTGATTGACTGATCGATTGATGTTATTGAGAATTATTATTAATTATTAAGAATGATTAAAAATGTGGCCAACCAAGGTACGAAAAGGTTTGGGAAATTGATTGAACCTTTTAAAGGATATATATATATATAAAACCATATTTTTAGAAACAAAGAACCCCAAGGGTTCTTTTAATGGGACACTCTAAAATGGTTCCATATAGAACCTTTTGAGGGTGCCAAATATATAGCAAGCTATAGAATGTTTTAAGGTTTAATATAGAGCCATGTGTTTTTGTGTGTAGTTGTGTGTTTTGGGGAATATAACGTCGTGTGTAGTAACGTGAAGTTCGGATCTGTAGGGATGCAAGCACAGAAGAAAATCCACATTTAAGAAGCTCGTGCACATGATAAAGTCTGTACAGACTACTAGTGCCACTTTTCTTCTTAACCTTGGGAGCATTCCGGCCTGTTCTGAGGTGATCTTTTTTTTCCAGAGAATTGTAGCCTAAAGGATTTTGTCCAAAACTGGCCTTCTTCACTCTGTGCTTGTGAAGGAACACCGTCCGGCTGAGCATTCCTCTCGCTCCATAGCCTCGAGCTCGGTGGAGACGTGTAAGAAGCGGTAATGTTATCGAGCCCCTTTCTGAAGATGCCCGGATCCCTACGACCTTTCGGTGTTTTGACCTGGCCGTCTTCTGCTAACAATTTAAAGATCGCTCTGCTCATCGATCAGCAAGAGAAACCCATCAGGATCGTATCAGGGAGATTTTGTTGTCAAAAACATGAATCATGAACCTGTCCTGCAGGGTTGGAGGTAGATTATTTATGACGTCTGTCTTCAGAAAGAAGTGATGTATGACGATGACAAATGAAGTAACCGTGGCGATGGTTGATAAAGCCTTATTGTTATCAGGACAACTGAAGCACGGCTGGAGTTTCTTGCTTTTTCTATATGTCTCGCTCTGAAGTAACAAATATATAAACATATATAATATACGTGTCTGTCTGAAAATGTTCTTACTCTATAAAAAAAGGTCATTGTTGACAGATCAGTGCAAGAACACCATTATGTGGCAGCGTGCACTTGTCCAGGCTTGTCATGCTTTTTTTTTTTTGACCCACATTCGATTTCCAACAACAACAACCGCCTTTTTGTCCACTCGCCATCACCATCACCATCGCCATCATCTCTTTCTCTCTCTTCATTTCTGAACGACAGAACGTTTGGCCCCTGAGGCGTGTGCAGGATGGGAGGAGGAGGAGGAAAAGGAGAAGGAGGAGGAGGAGGAGGAGGAGGTGGATGACTGACTTTTGACAGACAGACAGACCGTGAAAGGGAGAGAGAGAGAGCGAGAGAGAGAGAGAGAGAGGGATGAAGGGGGTTAAAAATGACCCTAGGGCGAAACTTCAAGGGGAAAAGCTGGCACTTTCAGGCTTGAAACATTTCACTTTAAATATAATGAGTTTCTCCAGCGCACGCCGGCCTGAGACGGATAAAGGGAACAGGTTTCTGCCTCATTAGAAACCAGCTTAACGTGTCATAAAAAAAGAAAAAAGAAAACCCACTCGGTTAAGCGTGTAACCATATAGGCAGCACGGGAGAATTTTATTTTTATGATGGATACTCGAGACACCTAGAACAACATTTACTCACAGCTACACTTCTTTTGCCTTTCTTCCCGGTGTGCTGCCTTTACAGGACACTAGTCACTGGGATTCTTTAAAGAAATGAGAAAAGTGGCACGTACTTAGTGGCGAGCAGCATGTTTTTTCGTGCGTGGATCTCGTTGGGGTCCGTGTGCTGTCGGTTGAGGTACTCGGACACGGCCTTGGTGGGGAATTCTGTTTCGCAGATGTAGCCAAAGTCTCGTGCTAAATGAACAGCTTCTCCTGGTGAAGAAAAATAATCAGGATTATAAATATAAATATGGGCTGGACAGATGGTTTGCTGTAATGTGAGCAGGGTGAAATAATGTCACTACTTAGCTCTGGAATAAAACTGAAACAGGGAGAACTAATAATAAAATAAAAGTTACAATACTGTTTTTTAAACAAAAAAAGGAAAACAAGGAAACCCCAATGTGGACTTTTTCTCCTCCATTTGTTGCTGTATTATTATTATTATTATTATTATTATTCTAATTACCTGCTTGTTTTCATCCCAGGCGGTCAAACAGACAGCAGGAAATCAGAAACAGATCTTCGGTGTGTTTCTCATTATGGAAGAGATTAAGGAGTTTACTAGCCTTGGGTTAAATCCTCTCTAAGTGATTTTTTCGCATGTTTTTGTACGATAGATTTTAAGATGTTAGGAGTCATAAAACTGTGGCTCTAAGATCAGACAGCCCTTAAGATTTGTTTGGTTTTAGACTTAACGCGGGTTTTTTGGGGTGTAAAGCTTCTCACGTGTTCAGCCGTGTGCAAAAAAAAAAAAACATTTAGTATAACACTTCTTATAATGAGCCTAATCCGCGTCTTAAGCAGGTCATTATAAACAGTTATAATCGTATTGTAATGTCTGTGCCTGTTTGTGCGCAAAAAAAAAATCATCCACTGGGAACTTTTTTGACTCTTGCACAGGCGATGGAAAAAAAAGTGAAATGATGAGGTGAATAGGGAGAGCGAGTTTACCTTCCACCAGTGACGTCAGCAAAGTGACGTTGGCAGCTTTGCGTCTTCCTGCTGGTAAATTCAGCCCGATTTTTTCCAGCTTCTCTCTCAGACTTCGGCCACCGTTTTTCGACTTCGCCCTGAATGGAAGACAGGAACAAGCGCGTTCTTATATCATCAAGTTTTAAATCGTTTATCGTTTTACAAACAGGACACGGAAGATGCGCATCAGATAAAACAAATCATTATCTGAGACTCCTTTGATTTTATTAACATGTTACACGCTAAATCTAATAATAATAATAATAATAATAATAATAATAATAATAATAATTATTATTATTATTATTATTATTATTATTATTATTATTATTATTATTATTATTATTATTATTATTATTATTATTATTAATAATAATAATAATAATAATAATAATAATAATAATAATAATAATAATAATAATAATAATAATAATAATAATAATAATTATTATTATTATTATTATTATTATTATTATTATGCTTACAGAAGCTGGGACTGTCGATGACACTCGCTCAGCAGTAATGTCTATAGAATTAAAAGTGTTCAGTGCGCTACGTTTAAATTAAAGCTAGTACCGCATTTCTACAGAATTCTACATAACGCACTCTATGCATTTATATTAATGTTGTCTTCATAGGTTACTAAAATTCGTAAATAGACATGTATTAAATTATAAAGACCGACGCGAGGGCAGTGATCCCACTGGCGTGATCAGTAATAATGGTGATGAATGTTGAAAAATAAAATCAGACGTTTCTGGAATCCTCTTGGACTGACAAGCAAGTCAATCAGTGAACTTTGATTTTGATTTAAGTTTCATTTGCGCTATATTTAATCCTTTAAACCAACCTCTTAAATTGACATGACGTCCAATTGTACGTAGACCTGACAAACAAACAAACAGTTTTTACTATTCTCTTTTCTTCAGTGTACTGCAGACATATGACATGCCATCCGGCACAACTAAACACATACCTTAACTATTTATTATTATTATTATTATTATTATTATCATCATCATCATCATCCACACAACATGTTTTTCTATTACTGTATACCTATTTCATTTTCCTTCTTCTAGGCTTCTTCTAATGTATTTTCTTCTGAACACGCATTAGCGCGCTTCGTGGTCTCTTTACCCTTTTTGTCATCCATGTGCATGACTATCACTGCATGTGAGAATAAGTTAAAATCTATACGCGCTTCTCTGCATGTCAGCAGTGTGTTTACTCTACAGCTGAACAGATCTAGCCTACAGGTTCCTACTCGCATCTAGCTGACTTCCTGCTCGAACCTCGGATTACAGCCCTGCCCTGTATCCGCATGCTTCGCCTAATTCCTGTCCTGACTGGTCTAACAGTCTATGATGATCTTTATTTTATAACTGCTCTATCATTATCTTTATGTCTAAACCTATAACTCTGGCTTTTATTACAGCCTATAAACTGGAACAGCAAAGCAAACTCACGTACAAATAACTCAGGGGAGGATGTGCTCCCCCTGCTGAGGCTTTGTAGCTCTGAAACTTTCTTTAAAATGCCTAGAAAAACATGACGATACGCTGCATACCCATAATGCACTTTATCAACTCTGCGTTACGCTCTCGGAGAAATGCGGTGGTAAAGCCCACCTTTACAAACTTACAAACGTTCATGTGATACCTTAACTCTAAAGTATGCTTTTTCTTCTTCTTTTTTTAAGAGCGCTAAAACGTGCACAGTACCAGGTCCAAGATAAAAAGGGAACCGATGTTTGGTTATTCTCAGTGTATAGAGAACACTTTTTTTGCCAGCCTACATGATTAACCTGACATGTTCAGTAGCCTTCTGTACATGTACATATATTAGCATTAGGTATTAACTAGTACCTATAAGTAAATTTTCATTAAAGGTGATTTGACATTTCTGTCTATGAGGACTGAAGGTTAGGAAGCCGTGGTGTACAGAGTAAAGGCACTCTGTAGGCGATTTAAGGCTTCGTGGTTATTTAGCTCATATGCAGTGTAATGTGCAGAAGGGAGCCGGAAGTGACGCACCTGCGCAGCACCCCGCCGAGCAGGGAGGCGTTGAGGCACTCAGGCGGGGAGAGTCTGCGCTGCACTTCTCCCACCGTCACCTTGTACTTGGAGGTGGAGCTGAGCAGAGACAGGCGGCCCGGTACCGAGCAGAACACCTCGTTCACGTTCACGCTGACGCCGCCGATCAGCCCGTCTTTACTCATCATCAGAGACGTCACGCTTTTGTGCGGCATCGGGACTGCGGGATGGACACAAGGGGCACAAAATACAAGATGAACCTCCGTTTAACAGGCAACAACTTTATTCTAACAGGCAAAAAGAGCCTCTAAGTTCCGACAAGCGCTGCACTATTCACACAAAACACAATTCATCACGGCAAACAGCGGTTCTTTTAGAAATCCATATTTTAAACAGTGTCATACATCATGGGGGGAGTAGAGACGTTTGATTCATTTCATTTATTTTTTCATGCACGCAATATACTGTATTTATTAAGTTCTTTGTTTATTATCCTTGGCTTTTAATCCAAACTTCAAGAAGTCGAAAAGAAGTCACATATAAACTCGAGAAAATCTTCACAGGTCGGTTAAACAGACAATAAATACATAAATAAACAAACAATATATTAGACAGGTGCTAATAATATTCCTGACATAAATCTATACATGGGGTAGGGCTAGGCGATATGATGGCAAATAATAATAATAATAATAATAATAATAATAATAATATTAACTGACTGTTTTGGTGCTAAAATTGTATGCCTAATCTCTTTTTTTTACATTTTTCAATGTTGCATATGTTTTCTATTATTTATTTTATTTTAATATAAAAAACTATGAATTTTTTGTATAAAGTTTTTTTGTATGCTATATTTAGAATGCTTGTTGCGTGCTGCTGTGTTGCATTGTGTTACAGTGTGTTGAATTGTGTTGCATTGTGTTACAGTGTGTTGCAGTTTGTTGCAGTGTGTTGCAGTGTGTTGCATTGTGTTGCAGTGTGTTGTATTGTGTTGCATTGTGTTGCATTGTGTTACAGTGTGTTGAATTGTGTTGCATTGTGTTACAGTGTGTTGCATTGTGTTGCATTGTGTTGCAGTGTGTTGCATTGTGTTGCATTGTGTTGCAGTGTGTTGCATTGTGTTGCAGTGTGTTGCATTGTGTTGCATTGTGTTGCAGTGTGTTGCATTGTGTTGCAGTGTGTTGCAGTGTGTTGCCGTGTGTTGCATCGTGCTGCATTGTGCTGCATTGTGTTGCAGTGTATTGCAGTGTGTTGCCGTGTGTTGCCGTGTGTTGCATCCTTGCTGCATTGTGTTACCTGGTCACGCTGGGTCACACAGTGTTAGGCGACGTTGTTGTTGCATTATGTTGTTTATTGTTGTTAGGTAACGTTACATTCCACTGTGTCATTACGTTACAATATTGTTTCCTGTGCTATACGGTGTTATGTTGTTTTGTTACAGCGCGGTGTGTGAAAGCACGTTATGTGTGTGTTCCGTTACACTGTTACGTCACATGACATTATTGTATTATGTTACATTTCCTTAGGCTACCTTGCATTCAGCTCAAATAAGATTTAACTTTTAGTTACAATTACATTACAAAAAGGGGTTACACATGTTAATCATGATTTATTCTATTTTAATCAGACATGTCGGGATCACTCTAGAGGCTGTCTAAACTCTTCTTTAATCGCAGTATAATATATGATCCGGGCTACTTGTCTATATATTTAGCACCAGGTTGGTTTAAGACGGCATAGCCTACAGAGATTAAAATATTCGTCCTGTGAAATATAGGTTATGATGTGAGGGAGGGGGCTCCCCATTAAAGACCCGGTGTAAGTGAATTCGTGTAATATGGGACTCCTGGGACTGAGTGGCGCTTTAGGACTTCAGGAAACTCAGTTTCTGATGATCCTACTTACAGTTCCGAGCAAAAAAAGAATGAAATTGTGATTAGAGCATGAGCACTGACTGAAGAGCATGAAGATGAAGACTGGTGAGGGATGTCCGTGACTGACCCTGAACAGACCCACACCTTCACATATCTTATGCCACTGTCTTTTCTTGTGGCATAAAATCGGAGTACACTTCCAAATAAGAGTACTAAACAGTAAACAGTACCTTTCCTGGAGTGGTTCGCTTATCTGTTGTACCTTTAATCTGTGTGACATATGATGTATCTGGACCCTAATTACACTACACTACTGCTACAGTGAGTCGCTGTGTTTCTGAGCGTGGATTCGTCTTAAAGACTTTAACCGGAAGCTCGCGTCATCATGTGGTCGAGACCTGTCCCTTACAGGTTTAGGTTACTGTCAAAGCCTTTTGTTTGGCATTTTATTGAAGAAAATAATAAAGAAAATGATTCGCATCTTTCTTAGGAGCTTTACTCTACCCTGCACACCCACTCTGATCTTCACAACCGTCCAAAAGGGTTAGGGTTAGGGTTAGGGTCTCCTTTACAGTCAAAAAGAACTCTAGAAAATTCGATCATTTATTCTTATAGTCGTTTTTTTCATTATTATTATTATTATTATTATTATTATTATTATTATTATTATTATTATTATATTCCAAGCGCCTCAGAGAATGACACAACGTCTGCCTTCTTCTGTAATAAAACAAAGGCAGTGTGAAGCGCGAGCCCTCTCCCGACCCGGGCTACGGGTCTGGTTTGCTCCAGCACGTGCACTCGAGAGTTGGCGCGGTGTTGAGCGCGCGCTGCCTTTTTTTATATGACAGAATGCAAGAATAAGAGGGAAGCAGGATTCACCGGGCGTCTGTCGGATGTCAAATATTTTCATGTAAAAAAAAGAATGATATATATTATATTATTATATGTTAACGCCGCAATGTTTGGCAGAAAAGAGTTAAACCTGTGCTACAATAATGCAGTGTTACAGGAAACATTATTTAATGCTTTAGCTAACATTTCCACACCCTATAGATAAGACAACACGTCTGGAAGAGAGAGGACCGGGGTGCAGCGGCTCTGACTTTGTGTTTGCGCTGTTTCAGAGCTCAGACACTTCACTAAAATGAGGAGAGTTAAAAGGCTTTTTGTGAATAGGGACAGTTTTACGGCAGCTACGTAAACATTTTACTACTTAGTAAAAAATCAGATTTTCCCACAGCACATGTAGCGATCACTTCCTCCCTGAGCCTGATCTTTAACCCCTAACCCTTCACCTAATTGCAATCTTTTGCTAACTACCACATAACCCCCCACCCCCACCACCACCACCACCACCACCACTCAGCTCTTTTTTTCCTTTGCTTTTTATTGCAGCTCCTCTAATTATCGATTGTTGATTGACTCGCGCCAACGTTAAATCGCTCTCGGGCACGTTTTCCCTAACAACGACGCCCTCGGTCATTTAGGGCGCGCGCTCAACGTCAAAATGAACGTCTCTTTAACGAAGCCCTAATGTGTAACAGCGAGTGCGCGAGTCCGCCGAGACACGAGCTCAGCAGGGATATTGTGTGTATGTGTGTGTGTGTGTGTGTGTGTGTGTGTGTGTAGGGGATAATAGAGAAAATGAGCTCTAAACGAGCTCTCGAGATCGGGAAATCTCCATCCATCACCATGGCCGCTTAAGGTCCGTCCTCTGGGAGAAACCCACATTTCCCGTTAACTAAATTACCGCCAAATGTCTCGAGCACCGGACAAATATTAACACGAGCCCAGGGAGCGCGCGCTGAGCTCGGGAAAGAGA
>JAOTRJ010000027.1:488754-505219 GCA_028564905.1 Leptodoras praelongus | reverse complement strand
GCCAGATCATACTATTATGCTCAATACAGCCAGAAAAACCTGATATCCCTGCCTTTTGTACAGACGTGTCAATCAACGTATTTCCGCATTCCGCAAGTCTACGTGCAATCACACTAAAGAATATCTTACTCTCCACATGTAACAAACTTATGGAGCAAAACTGCTCAATTGGCAATTGACAAATGTTGAATTTTATTTAAAAATGAGAATCAGGTTGAAATTGTGGTATCTCTTGTGCAGTGATGATGCAAATAAGTTGAGGTCAAGAGTCTTTACTGACACTGTCTTCTTCTTTGTAAACGGAATTTATTAATACAAATATAAAATAATAACAGAATCAGACAGTATCATTAACAGTATCATTTACAAGCCCCGGGAACACTTGGAGAGAGCCTTAGCCAGATTTGCACTCTGAAAAATATGAGGTGGACATTGGGTTACTTATAGGTGAAGGGAAACATCCTTGGCGTCGTTCTGTCTGGGTATATACAGTAGATTAACTAAATCATTTAGACTGCCCTCAATGTATAGATTCCTTTGTTCAAAATCACATCCTTACATTTGATTAATCAAGAGGCCCCAAACTTCAGGAAGCACCAGACCAGATGGCCTCAAGCACTCCGAATGTCATGACCATACCAGATTATGATTAATTACCAGAGAGGCCTCAAGGACACTGAAGTCAATATCCAAAGTTGGGCAGGCATAAAAAAATAAAAATATAAATGCACTAATGTTCATGTAATATATAATCTCATTTAATATTTTTAGTCTGAAGCCTGGGTTCAAATGTCTCATGCTCCACCTCCTGCTGTTTATGAGGATGTCATTCCACTCATCTATGTAAGTGTTCTCCAAAATAAGTATTTCCTAATTAATTGGTTTTTTTTCTGTTTCCTGTGCCTCTGTTAGGGGTCATGCTGTGTCATGGTCTGACACTAGGGAAATGCAGCAGCATAGTTCTCCTGCCAGAAGAGAACTCCAGCTCCCAACAGACCCCGGGGCAATCTGGCCCAATGAGAGACACCGGTGCCTTGGCCTATTTAAAGAGCTCCTTGGCCCAGTGCTCTCATTGTACCTTTTGACCATTTCTCTGGTAATGAAACACTCTGGCTTGAGGTATTGGTCTCTCTTTTGTAGAGGAAAGATCACAGGGTAGGACTTTGGTCCATGGTAATATAGTAGGGACCCTTTTATCACTTCCTCTGCCCCTTAATTTAATGCACTATTCTCCCTGCTGCTCCAGCAGCTTTAATCTGAATCAAAAATCACATATCTGGCTTAACTGAGGTGAACAGATTCCCAGATTCTTCAATAAGCTTTCAAGAGAATGCAAGAGCCCTGACAAGCAACTTTGCCTTGCAAACTTGCCACTTTGCCTTGTGGACGAGCCACCCTGCTTTATGAACATGAACCCAGAGTGGAGGTCACAGCAACTCTCATGCCAAAAACCTGGATACCCTTCATACTACCTAAGCAATGCCAGATTCTAGCCTTTCTAGAAATACTACCTAAAATTGTATGACCTCTGTTCTGTTTCCATTGTCTTACTGTGGGAATTACTGATTAGTGGGCACTCTGTGCACTACTTTTTTTTAGTCATTAGTGTGTTCTCTGATTGTGTTTACCTTTCCAAGCTTTACCCTGATTAGATTGCCTATTTATACCCTGCTTTATCTTATTGGGTCATCTTATTGTTTATTTGTTCTGTTAAGTCCAAGCCTGGGTTTTCATTTTCCACTGTGATTGTGATTGTCCACTGTAAGTGATTCCTAGTTTTCTAGGAATTTCTTGCCTTTTTATTTTTTTTTTAGGATAACAAATATTCTGGAGATAACCCAGTCTGAGTTTTGGTCACCACTGTGAACTCTGACACTGTTTTCTCTATTTGCCCTAATAAAGCATAAACACAGAATATGGTTTATTAGGGCAAATACAGAAATCAGTGTCAGAGCTCACAGTGGTGATCAAGACTTATAAACAAAGCAAACTATATTGAAATGAAGGTCCACAAAGTTCTTCCAGTGGTTGAACAAACCAATTTGTATAAATTGAAAAATTATAGCCCAGGTCATAATGATTATCATTTAAAGTTGCATGTTTATTTTTTAAACCTTACCTTACTTAACCTTAGAGTATTCCCTAGA
Organism: Leptodoras praelongus; assembly: GCA_028564905.1. NCBI lineage: Eukaryota > Metazoa > Chordata > Actinopteri > Siluriformes > Doradidae > Leptodoras > Leptodoras praelongus. The sequence continues at coordinate 503,072 of JAOTRJ010000027.1, read as the reverse complement.
TGTTGGGCTGATGTTTTTCCCACCATCATGCTCCACCAGGGATTGACAGACTGCTATTTGCTAAGATACAGTATAAATGTAACTGCTTGACAAGGTACAAATCAAGGTATAATTAGTTATTATGAATACTGTAATTTGCCTATTACATTTCTCATGCATTGTGTTTTAGTCAAGATCATTGGATTATTTTGTAATACTGATATAACATTACTTATGATATTATGCTAATTATGTGATAATGTCTTAGTTTGACTTTCATATTCATTTAGTCCAGATGTGCAATGAATTTTGAGAGCTGTAGATGGACAATATCATCAGTTTGGGGATATTGGATGAGCCGTCACTTTGTTACAGTTTTCTTAATACCTCGTGTTTGAAGACTGATTACCCTCTGGAAGTGCGAGTTCTGCTCTACATCCTCTTTAGCACTTCTTCTCTTATCACTGTGATCGGAAACCTCCTTGTGATTATAACTGTTGTACATTTCAGACAATTACACACACCAACTAATTCCCTCATTCTCTCTCTGGCTGTTGCTGATCTGCTTGTAGGAGGAATAGTGATGCCTCCTAGCATGATGCGCTCTGTGGAAACTTGCTGGTATTTAGGAAGTACCTTTTGTAAAATACACAGCAGCTTGGATGTCTCTGTGTGCACTGCATCTATTTTTAACCTGTGTATTATTTCTTTAGACCGATATTATGCTGTATGTCATCCACTTCTGTATCACAGTAAAATGACTCCAACTACCATTAGATTCATGATCATAGTGTGCTGGGGCATTTCTGCAGCAATTGGGTTTGGGATGATATTTCTGGAGCTCAATATTCTTGGAAATGAAGAGTTTTATTACAATAACTTCCTTTGTGAGGGTGCATGTATGGTGTTTCAAACTAAAATGGCAGCCTCTGTATTTCCTATGTTTTGTTTTTACATCCCTGCAGTAATCATGCTTTGTGTGTACATAAAAATCCTGCGCACTGCACAAAGACAAGTCCGTGCAATCCAGTCCACAAATACACAGACGAAGACACCCGATGACAAAGCCAGTATGAGCAAGTCAGAAAGGAAAGCAACAAAAACATTAGCCATAATTGTGGGAGTTTTTCTGACCTCCTGGGTGCCGTTTTTTATCTGTAATTGTGTAGATCCATTTACAGGATATTCAGTTCCTCCAATTGTGTTTGATGTCTTCCTTTGGGTTGGATATTTTAATTCAACATGTAATCCGATTGTGTATGCCTTTTTCTACAGCTGGTTCAGACACGCTTTCAGAGTCATTCTGTCTGGGGGAATATTTCAAGCTAACTCGTCACACACTCGATTGTTTTGATTGTTTGTTCCAAATGGAAATTTTATATGCTTGATTCAAATAATATCAACATTTCTTTCATGTGAAATACAAGTGTTTAAAAATAAATGATGTTTGTAAACCTGATTTTATTTGCTGTTCTATTCATTTCCTCCTGTAATTTCACCATCATCTGTGTACACATATGCAAAGAGCTATTGGATCTGCATTTCTATCAGTGTTGTTAGCTGGATCATTGCTCAGGTAGAGTAAATAAAAGGTAAAAATAAGAGGTGCATAAATAAGAGGTGTGTGGCCAACCACAAGTGATGCAGGATGATCCTGTTACTTTTAGTAGGAAACATGTATGAATAAAAATCCAATGGTGGAATTCTGTTTGGCAAAATCTTTAAGTTTTCACTCTCACATCAGTAATATAACATGGTCTGCGTACTTCCATCTGCATAACATCTATCGTCTACGCCCTTCCCTCACTCCCCATACTGAACATCTATTCTAGTTCATAGTCTTGTTACATCCTGCATCGACTACTGTAATTCTCTTCTCTTTGGCCTTCCTCATAAAACCATTCATAAGTTTCAGCTGGTTCAGAATGCAGCTGCCTGCATTATTTATAAAATTCCTTCTTTCCCTCACATTACACCTGTTCATCAGCTTCACTGGCTTACTGTTAAATATAGGATTGATTACAAAATTCTCCTCTACACATTTAAGGCCATACATAACCTTGCCCCCCCCCTCCTTATCCGTCAAATCTTCTTCAAACTTCTTCCTGCTCACTCAGATCCTCCTCTTCTGTTCATCTCTCTGTACCTTTGTGTTACAATCTAAGTTTAAAAATGATTGCAACACAAAGGGGGAATACAAGAGAAGTGAGGAGATCAGACCAGGATTAGACAATAAATCAGTGATTATTTATTTTAGATTCAAGTACCCAGCATTAACAAAATGCACCCAAGGCCTATATGTTTTAAGGTCTCAGAGGAGCCAACAACAACGGTGCCAAAGAAAAGAAAGAAACAAAACAACCTTAATCTAAGCTACATCAGTCTAACAAAAGAACAAAGAAAGCAAAACCTAACTACTTAATCTAACAAACAGAAGTACAAAGTGGACACCCGCCAGCTAACCTGATGTGTCTATACACACAGACAGCTACGTGATGTAAATGTATAAGGCGCCTTAACCTTACCTGTTGTACTGCTCTAGTTAGTTTGAACAGAGTATACAAACCAACTACAACGCATCAAACGCTGGTTTGAATTGCACATGCGTGACAGGAACACCAAAGGGTTATGGTCTGTGTATACCTTTACAGGTGACACGCATGAACCAACATACACTTCAAAATGTTGGAGAGCCCATAATAAAGCAAGTGCCTCTTTCTCAATTGTTGAGTACTTCAACTGATAGGAATTAAACATGCGTGAGAAGTAGCACAAAGGGTGAACAACTCCAACATCATCTGACTGTAACAATACAGCTCCTGCACCTACAGCACTAGCATCCACCTCCAAGCTGAATGGCTTCTTAATATCGGGAGCAGCTAAAACAGGAGAGGAACACAACAAAGCCTTCACATGCTCAAATGCAGCTTGACATTTATCAGACCATTTAAAAGCTCGCTTAGGACTCAATACGGTTGTGAGAGGCTCAACAACAGAAGAGAAATTCTTACAAAAACACCTGTAGTACCCAGCTATTCCCAAAAATCGTCGCAGAGCATGTCATGATGAAGGTACAGGGAACTCTGCAATGGCTTGAACCTTGGTGTGAACTGGACGAACTTGTGCCTGGCCTACATGTTTTCCCAAGTATGTAACTGTAGCATGTGCAAACTCACATTTGGCAAGATTCAGGGTTAAAGAAGCTGTAGAGAGACGCTGAAAAACTGTATTCAGCTCAACATGACTTTCTCAATCAATTGAATACAAAAGATCAAGTGGTCTATGTCAGCTTGCTGTTTCTCTGTTAAATGTGCAATGAGAGGTGATAAGTTACGCAACATTTCAGAGTTCGACAAACGAGCACCAACAGAACCAACTGGAGGCACAAGACCATCTGCGTCTTGTACACAATTTTCCTGGGAAGATACCTTAGACACAGCAACAGGCCCTACAGTCTTACAAAGTGAAGGTACGACTTTAACTTTATCCTCTGGAATCTCTCTTTCAACATAAGACTTCAGCATGTTAATGTGACAGACACGAGATTTACGATTTCGGTTGGGAGTCTTTACAACATAATCTGTGTCACTAAGCTTCTGCTGAATGACATATGGGCCAGAAACTTTTGCAGACAGCGAAGACCCAAGCAACAAAACAAGGACTTTGTCCCCTGGTTGAAACTGGTGTGGAACAGCTTTATCATAATGCCGTTTCATTTTCCCTTGGAATGTGTTTAGAGCAGTTTTTGCATCTTGACAAGCGGCATGCTAGTGCTCTCTAAAATTTCTCACAGTCTAAAACATTGGTTTCTTCCTTTTTGTCTGAAATAAATGATTCTTTCAGCAACTTTAAAGGACCTCTCACAGAGTGACCAAAGACAAGCTGTGCGGGGGAAAAACCCAGTGACTCTTGGACTGCTTCCCGAGTAGCAAAAAGCACAAAAGGTACACCATCATCCCACTGTCAACCTGTATCCAGACAGTACTTGCGCAACATAGACTTCAAAGTCTGATGGAATCTTTCAAGAGCGCCCTGACTCTCAGGATGGTAAGGACTGGACACATGTTTTATCAGCAGTTTTTTCATAACTTGAGAAAACACTTTTGACATGCAATTGGTGCCCTGATTGGTCTGAATTACTTTGGGCAATCCAAAAATTGAAAAGAACTTTGTCAATGCCTTCAACACAGAGGGTGCACTTATTTTCCAAAGTGGAAAGGCTTCAGGAAAGCGAGTCGCAGCACACATAACAGTGAGTAAAAACTGATTCCCAGATTTAGTACGAGGTAATGGACCAACACAATCTACAAGAACACTCTCAAACGGCTCTCCAACTACTGGGATGGGATGCAGTGGAGCCAAAGGAATCACTTGATTTGGTTTGCCTGTTCTTTGGCAAACATCACAAGACCTACAAAAGTTTGTCATGTCATGCTTTAATGCTGGCCAAAAAAAATGCCTTAGCACTCGAGTATAAGTTTTTGCTATGCCCAAATGACCAGACCATGGATGATCATGTGCCAGCTGCAACATCTGACACCTATAGTCAGAAGGTACAACTATTTGGCAGACATCATCAACACCTTCATTCTCACGTGGCGTCCACTTCCTCATTAACACACCTTATTCAAAATAAAAGCCAACCTTTTTATCTACAGGGACATTGGTAGATGACACTAAAGATAAATACTTAGCCAAACTAGGATCTGTTTGCTGAGCTTTTATCAGACACTCCCGACTTACTGCAGCGTCACTTACAGCAGAACTCTGAACACCAGAATTCTCATTAACTTGGGTCAATTTAACTGGAAAGTCAATCAATGGGTTGTCTCTAGCTAAAAATGTATCAGAAAGTGAAGGTGCATCAGAATACTTTTGAGACTGAGCACGAGTCACAGCACACATGGGAAGGTTTTCAATGGCAGAACAGTGTTCTACCGACCCATTAATAGTAGGCTTATCTATTACCTCTGGCAAAGGAACCACTCTGCCACCAGCAATATCATTACCTAGGATTAGCTGTACCCCCTTTACAGGCAATGCTGAACATACTCCCACTTTAAAATGACCAGAGACCAAACCAGTCTGCAAATAAACCTCATGCAATGGAACTTTCATGTAGGACATGTCAATGCCTTGGCAGAGTGCATATGACCCACAAGAAGATAGCTCTGGCTGAGAAGGCAAAGCATCAGCAAGCAACAAAGTCAAAGCTGCCCCAGTGTCCCGCAATATCTGTACTGGACACTGTGCATCCCCACCATCTCCCAAAGAAACAAATCCCTTACTTACAAAAGGCCTGTACTCCTCACTGTCCATGCAATTTGCATCATAATCCAGCGCAGGGTCAGCAGTTTTTACAAAAGCTACCCCTTTCCTGACTTCACCTGAAACAGCTTCATGCTTCTGTTTGCGTTTCAATGCTGGACAATCAACAGCTATATGCCCTGGCTTATGGCAATAGTAACACTCAGTTTGGTCATGTGATAAACGAGAATGAAAGTTGGACTGACGAGGCTGAGACTGTTTTGCAGCAGCCTTCACTTCTACTGACTTAACAGGCTTCAATGGCTTAAAAACACGGTGTATAAGCACATACTCATCCGCAGCATTCTGAACAGCAGCTTCTGAAACACACTTCACATGACGCTCATTTAGATAAACTACAACACTCTCAGGCAAACAAGTCTTAAACTCTTCTAAAACAATTAACTCTCATAGTTTAGCATAACTGTCCACTTTACTAGCAGCACACCATTTGTCAAAAAGCTGAAGCTTTTCCCTGGAAAATTCAACAAATGTCTGTGAAGAACCTTTTCTACAGTTACGAAATCGCTGCCTATACGCTTCAGGTACAAGCTCATAAGCTCGCAATACTGCAGTCTTAACTGTATCGTAGTCCAAGCTATCATTTAATGACAAGGAGGACAAAACATCCTGAGCTTTCCCAGTCAACTTACATTGTAGAAGGAGTGTCCACAAATCTTTAGGCCAACTTAAAGCTAAAGCAATACGCTCAAACACACAAAAATAGGTGTCTACCTCAGTTTCTGGAAATGGTGGAACTAAACCAATTAGCTTACTCACATTAAGAGATGAAGGATGGGATTCAGAAGATGTGGAAGGATACAAAGTTTGGCTAGAGGCCTCTATTGCCTCAGAAGCAGATGGCTCTACAACTGATGAAGCCTTCTGAACAAATGGGTTCGAAGTGGACCGCTTCACCCCAAGCTCCAGTTCTTTCAAGCAAATTTCCCGCTCAACCTCTAACTCCATACGCCGAATTGCAAGTTCCTTCTCCATCTCTAGCCTTTGACGTTTCTCCTCAGACTCAAACTGCAACCGTGCAACCCTCATCTTCACTAAAGCTCTCTGCCGGCTGTCTGACCCAGTCTCCAAAGGAGAAGGGTCAAAGTGTGGAAGTGTAGCACGTGTTCCAGGTAAAGTTTGTTCCTGCACAACACGAGGCTCAGCAAGTCGAGAAGCAGGAGTAACTGCAACTGGCTTCTCAGACACAGGTGAAGAAGCAGAAGTAGCTCTTGCTACTGTAGTATCACCTACTACACTAGAAGCTAAAACACCTAGGTCTACCAAACCCTCCATCAATATCTGTTTAAGTTCCCTTTTAACCAAACTTTTAGAAACTGAGATACCAAAGTGCTGCGCTATTTCCAATAAAACATCCTTCCTACATGTATTTAATAAGTCTACAGATGGGCCTTGGACAAAATCAGCCAAACTACCAGACAAAGCCACACACGCACAACCACACACAGAGCAGACAAAAACATAACAAGCACTCTAGTGCTAGACCTGCACGTAACACTTTGGCTCATCTGAGTACCCTGGGGAGCGGAGCTTTCAGCCGCTCTGCTCCCAAACTCTGGAACTCCCTTCCACCTGACATCTGTAATATTGACTGTCTTCCTCTTTTCAAATCCAGACTTAAAACTCACCTGTTTAAAATAACCTATTCTTAGTCATTGACTCTCTGTTTAATTTCATGTGTGTGTTTGTTTTGTTTATATATTTTGTAAGTGTCCTGTCATTCATTTTGTCTTCTTTACATTCTGTACAGTGTCCTTGAGTGTCAAGAAAGGTGCTTTTAAATCAAATGTATTATTATTATTATTAAAAACTGTGAAATGCAGAGGAGTATTAGAGTGGAGCAGTAAACACAGAGATATAGGAAAGATTGAGCTCACTCTAATACAACACATAGTTGTTATGACAGACATGATAAACTGTCTGATAAAATGGGTTGTGAATACTAAGGATATGGGGTGGTTCTTTGTTGATGGCCAGATTCTATGTTTGGGATAATTAATCAGTCTTCATGGCCTTACTGAGCTCTCCGCCATGTCCATTAATACCTCCCCAACATGGTCTTTTGCAGATGGTTTGGCCACAGCAAGAAACGATCAGGTTATCAGTTGCCATGTTGCATTTTGAATTGAGACACTTTGCTGCAATACAAAACTTTAGCAGTGATTGCATATTTTTTTCAAAAAGTTGTTCATACCATCTCTCTACTTCCTTATTAATCTGGGTTACTGGTCAAGTTCCATAACCTGCATTTGAATTATGCACCCACATCGTTGGATCCTGGTAGACAGTATTCACAGCTATACCATTGTTGGTATTCACTGGTAGGCAGAAGATGTAGAAGATGTGTGGCTGCACAGAAACGATTAAGTATATAACTTGGTATGGTGAGAAGGATACTGGGGGCACTATAGATCAAACGTGGGGTATGTGTGTGTGGGGTGGGGGGAGGAGGTTCATCTGTAGAATTGCCCTGCTGCTACACAAGTGATAGATTTCCAGGGGCACTATGATCTGCAAGCACTGAAAGTCAATGTAATGAATCCACACTCATAGGAGTCAAGAGCAGACCGTTTATTGAACGCAGCGCAGGTAAGAACAGGTATTAAGTTCAAAAGCGGGTGTGAAAACAAAAGCACAGTTCAGTTCAGAGACTAGTCCAAAAGCATAGTCAAAAGCATAAAACAACCAGACCGTGGAGGGATTAACAAAACACAAAAACAATGCGAAGCTCAGAAGATTCCAAAACGTGAACGGGCGAGGGCAGGAACACTGCACGCTCTGGCACCGAGACTCTGAAACATAAACAAAGGAAAACTAATCACTAGGCTAGAAAATGGAACTAAAACTAAATCGATGCAAAAATCATCAAACAAGGCAAGAGTACTTAACTTGGAACAAATCTTAGAAGAGTCTTGGCAATGACTGATGTGAAGGAAGTTGCACATTTGTTGATCCACTCTGAGGAGTGAAAATGAGCCTCTTTTAAACTCCTCAGGGCGGCTTGATGAGCAATCAAACATGGCCGCCAGCAGGTGCGCCCAATTTGCAATGCCCTGTGGGAAGTGTAGTTTGGTCCATGAGTTCTCCCACAGTGAGAATCTGGTGACCTCTGGCAGCCATAGACGTGACGGAGTCACTGTGGGAGAATTCATGGGCCAAACTACACCTCCCACAGGGCCTTGCAAATCTGGCAACCTCTGGCGGCCATAGACATGACAGTCAATGATCATGCAAGGTCATTTAACTTTGAAACACATACTTATGGGCATCTCTGGCCCAACTTAACAAGCACTGCTAAATTGTAAAAAGAGAACAAGGATAATGAACAGGGACCAATTAAATTCTTTTGAACAATGTGGAAGAAATAATGGATTTTTGATAATCTTCATATTCATAGGAAGTGACCAGGACATGAATAGGCATTTAATTGGGTGTAGGACAGCATCTAGAGATATGGTGCCTGCTCAGTGTGGTCTGCAGGACTGAATTGATTTGGTTTGATTTAAAATAAAGCTGGGCTGTATGATGATGTTTAAGACGGTTTTGGTCATCTAGTTTTCAATCATCACCAGACAGAAGTAAAGATTAGAGTGATGACAGGGGATTTGCTGGAAACGCACCCATTACAGGAAAGAATGTAAATAAGAAAAAAAGAAATTAATATTAGGGTTTATGATAGGAAAAGGAGTTGAGATTAGACTGATTAAATGGTACAGGTACACCTGTAATGTGTTAATGTGTTCAAATTTAAACAGTAAATATTGTATAATATCGAGGATCTGGAATGTAACAATAGAAATGCACCCAGGGATCGAACCCGGATCCTTCTTGCTGTGAGGCGACAGAGCTATCCACTGCGCCACCGTGCCGCCCGAGTTCTCTTTATGATAATATAATATAGTAATATTCAATACTGCATCTAAGTGACAATAAAGTTAATCTATCTTTTTTTTAATATAAAGGCTGAAACACTAAAGTTTTGTTTGGTATAGAATGCCTCGGCTTTGTATAAAAGTCAAACATTGATAACAAAATTCAACGTGTTAGTCTGATTTCAAAATAATTACCAATAATTAATAATTAAAGTAATAACAAACCGTCATGGATGACCTTTCTCAAAAGCATGAAATACAATTGACATCCACATCCAACATCCACACCAAATAAAATTCTCTGAAAAATGTTTGATCCACTTTTGAACGTTAGAATAGAAACACCTGCTGAATCTGAGCCTAGGTTAATTCTCAACACTTTTTCTATAAAGTACTTGTATATGCCTTGGTTACCTTGTACCTCATAACATTCATAAGATATTCAATCAAAGCCAATGAAAAACTAATATTTACTCTTACATATTTATCCAGCAGTGTATATTTCCTCCATCTGTTTCACAGCAATTTAATCATCACTGCTTTGAACTGTTTGGTTTGCATCTTTTGCTTATATCCTGTTTTTTCAATTCTGCTTACCATCAAGCCATGCCAGTACCTGACAATTCTCCCTGAACTGCAGCTACAAGTCACCTTCTCTTCCCATGAAACTCTAGTGATATACAACCCCAATTCTAGTGAAGTTGGGACATTGTGTAAAACATGAATAAAAACAGAATACGATGATTTGCAAATCCTTTTCAACCCATATTAAATTGAATCCACTACAAAGACAAGATATTTAATGTTCAAAAAGATAAACTTGCAAATATTCACTCATTTTGAATTTGATGTCTGCAACACGTTCCAGAACAGTTGGGACAGGGGCGTGTTTACCGCCGTGTTACGTCACCTTTCCTTTAACACTCAATAAGCATTTGGGAACTGAGGACACTAAATGTTGAAGCTCTGTAGGTGGAATTCTTTCCCATTCTTGCTTGATGTACAACTTCAGCTGCTCAACAGTCCGGGGTCTGTTGTCCGTTGTGGTATTTTGCACTTCATAATGCTCCACACATTTTCAGTGGGAGACAGGTGTGGACTTAACTTGCGCTTGTAGATGGAGTGATGAACTGTGTTCACTGACAATGGTGAAGTGTTCCTGAGCCCATGTGGTAATATCCCTTACAGAATGATGTCGGGTTTTAACGCAGTGCCGCCTGAGGGGTCAAAGGTCACGTGCGTTCAGTGGTGGTTTTTGGCCTTGCCGCATACTTGCCCTCCATCCTCGCTTGTGAACGACTGAGCCTTTCGGGGACGCTCCCTTTATACCCAGTCATGACCCTCACCTGTTTCCAATGAACCTGTTCACATGTGGAATGTTTCAGACAGGTGTTTTTGAGCATTCCTCAACTTTTCCAGTCTTTTGTTGCCCCTGTCCCAACTGTCCTGGAACGTGTTGCAGGCATCAAATTCAAAATGAGTGAATATTTTCAAAAAACAATAAAGTTTATCTGTTTGAACATTAAATATCTTGTCTTTGTAGTGGATTCAATTGAATATGGGTTGAAAAGGATTTGCAAATCATCGTATTATGATTGATATCAGCTATGATTTGACATATTATTCATGGAACACATGAAATCTTTAATTACAAATGTTTCTTCTAATTAAAAAAAAAGCTTCAGTACTCTATATATTGTATATTCAATCACCAATTGATTCAAGTTCAGTGAACAGTGAGCAGAGCTTTATAAACTAAAGACAACCTCTGATGAAAACAGTATATATAAATGTAATTACTTGCCTGCTTGTTGAGCACTGGAGGACAGTCTGACCTTACCTGCCAGTCTTGACTACAGAAATTCTAGGATTAGAATCAGACCCTAAGCTGTCAGAAACAGATAGATATACCTAATTTTACTGATGATTTTATTTAAAGTATATTTGAGACAGGAACTATGGCCTGCTACCTGTTTCAAATGATTAACTCACTGAAAATGCACATCTGTTAGATTACATTTAAGAAATGCAGGTATTTGTTCTTCTACTTCTCCTGTTGTGTGACTGAGCAAATACTTTTTAGCCCCTAACCCCATGTGACAGCATTACCCAACTACTGTGTTGTTTCTATGGTTACCTGTAATTGCTCTACATACAAACCACCTTGCATTGACTGCAAAGTCTTCTAAGAGGTTCTACAAGTTTAACAAGTCCAGCTTGTTTTCTGATACCTTCAACTTCACTGTTTCATGATTACACAATTCTAACTGTTAGATGATATTTAATTTAATTTGTGAAAAAACAGTATAATGCACTCATTTCAATGTTTCAATATTTATTAAAATGTACAAGAAAGCATTTACATTTAAATAACCTTGATTTTATGAAATATCTAAACTTCCTCACACATTATTTGTTACGGTTACGATATTTGCTTCTAAATCTTTTACATTTGAGTTACATCTGCATGAACAGTTTACTCAGCAAGACCTTTGCTGTTTTTCGGAACCAGCTATAAGAAAATGCATATATTAAAGGATTAAACATCACATTTAAGTATGCAACCCACATAAGAGATTCATACAAAATGGCGTGGATCATATGGCCTATAAAGGGGTCAATAATATTGCACATGAAAAATGGCGTCCAGCAAAAAAGGAAGGTTCCAACAACTATAGCAAATGTTTTGGTAGCTTTGAAATCTGTAGATGACATCGGTGCAGAATGTTTTGGGCCTTTATTGTAGATATGAATCATTTTGACATGTCTTTGTGCCACATAAAATATCCTGCTATAAACAGTGATTATGATACAGACAGGGATAAAGTAGAAGATGATAGAATATTCCACCCCAATTTCTCTGGCATGCAGAGAAAAACATCCTCCCACACAAGCTTTGTAAATCTCACCCCTGATCTTGACTTGTGGATTTGAAATGACAATGGCAAACCCAAACAGTAGTGCCACAGCCCAACTGGTACTAATCATGGCCATGCCAGTTTTGTTGGTCATCAGGTTTTGGTAGTGCAAAGGATAAAAAATGGCCAAGTAACGATCAACAGAGATGAAGGTAAGGTGCCACATGGTGGTGTTACACAGGACAACATCAACGGTGGTGTGAAATTCACAGAAGAGCTGGCCAAAGTACCAACATGTTTCGATGGAGTGTACCATGCTGTGCGGCATCACGAATCCTCCAATCAGAACCCCAGCCACAGACAGTGATAGAATCAGAAGATTGGTGGCTGCTGGAAGTGGATTCTGGGAAAGGAAGATGACAAAGAGGACTAACAAGTTTCCAGTCACAGTGAGGGCGATGATGGTGGTGCAGAGGATGTAGAGAGAAAGGCGCAAGGTGAGCGGGTACACGGTCCGAAGGCATGAGTTGTTCAAAGTATCATAACACAGAGCGGCAGACTCGCGCAAACCGGACAGGCTGGTATTCATCTTTCGTGAAGTGGTTCAGTTAATGAATGCCTAAAAGTACAGAAAATATGAGAATATTTAGGGAGGTACTCTATAGGAGTTGTTTTATATGCTTGTAAAAGAGAAACCTCAATCTTTTATTGCTTGCCGTGACATCCTGAAACAGAAGGACATTATTCAAACTATACCTTTTACACTGTAAGTGTTAAATTGTCAATAGCAAGGGACACATACATTTATTTTCATTTTAAAATGAATTTAGAAGTATTTTTGATTTTTGACAAGTGATGCAGCACTCTAGTCTGACAAATCTTTACTGTTTTGATTATACCTACTATTAACATCATTATTAACATCACACACCTGTGGTGCTAAAGAGGCTTGTGTACAAATACTGAATTAGCTTTTCTGGTTAAGTGCTAACTGAAAAACAGCTACATTTGTCTGTTCATCTTATCTATCTATCAGTCGTTTTATTCATTCATTTATTTGTTTATTAATTAGTAGTACTGTTAAACAATCAAATCAACATGTTTACTCATTTGGGAGTATAACCCAGTCCTACTGATATCGTTTTTTTATGTATAAAAATATATTGATATTACAGGCATATAAAATGAAGCCTATAATATTCATTCATATTGACTAAATACATACATATAACACAGTGTTGCCTTTATTTACAATTTACCTTTATCATACACTAGGTACATTAGATAGATAGATAGATAGATAGATAGATAGATAGATAGATAGAATGTGGGAGACAGAGAGAGAGAGAGAGAGAGAGAGAGAGAGAGAGAGATGCTTATCAGCACTACCACCATGTGCACCATCTGTTAAAAGATGAAGAACAAACTATAAAACATTACAATAAAAATACAGTGCATAAAGTACCTCAATCTGTAGCTGCATTGGCACAGTACCTACATGTTATATACATTATCATGCATAATGAATTATAGTTGACAAAAGTTACAAATTTACCTCTGAATGACTGAGTTGCTGATCAAACAGTAACAATTGGTATATATTCATATATTTATATAGGAAGCAAGAGATGAAAGACAAAGGAAGCTCTGCTGACTGTAAACCAATCACACATTATTTTCCCCTCATGTGGCTGGAATTGCTCTCGATTGGCCCTTGGTTTAGGGCCAGGAAGCAAAGAGAAGTTTATGAGAAATGACACCTACATATATTTATTAAACATTTTCCCAGATCTTCAGCCCTCATATATATATATATATATATACATACAGGGGTTAGACAATGAAACTGGAACACCTGTCATGTTAGTGTGGGAGGTTTCATGGCTAAACTGGACCAGCCTATATATATATAAAATATAATATTAGTCAGAAATCTGAAAAAAAAAGAAATAAGAAACACCACCACCAACAACAAAAAAACTGCATTAGACACAGATGATTCATGACAGTTCCTCAGGAGGTTTTGTTCATTTCAAATGTGACCCAGTTGTGCTCAGCACCATGCCTCATGTTTTAAAAGAGCAGAAAACTACAAAACAAGTCAACAGTTGGATTAAATGTATAAAAAAATAAGTGGGGTAACATTAATGTTTAGGTCACCGGTTTTTGGTTTTAAGAGAAAATTCATTCACTCATCTTCTTGACCGCTTATTCCTTTTCAGGGTCACGGGGGAGCCAGTGCCTAGCCGGCAGCATAGGGCACAAGGCAGGAACAACCCTA